>JACCPG010003866.1:0-14626 GCA_016069955.1 Drepana arcuata
GGCAAAGAGAATGGAGCGCCAGTTTTCTCTAGACTTACATATCTCCATCGCTTCGTCCACATTAATTAGTCTCTTCATACATGCCCGCCGGTTTTGAGTTCTCTTGAGACGCTTGACGTTCCCCTCCTTTAGTGTCCGATCGATTTTATCTAGGTAGTTGAAACGTGGTCTTCCTCTGCCTCTTCTTGCACACACTTTCGCTTTGTATATCTGTCACGTCAATCTTTCTTTATTTCTTAAAATAACAACACGCCGAGTTCTTTTCGGTGTAGGCTGGGGGAGTAGACCACCAATTCACATTAGTCTCACAGTTTGCATCATCCACATCCAGACGGGATCTTTGTGGGAAGGCATCATAACATTATTAAATCGAACATCATTAGAAAAATAAATAGCAGTAATATACAATAGCAGTCCATAGATTGATTAATATATGAACTCCAAGCAAAATACGCGTTAAGTTTAAAATCGCTTGTACTTTAGTACAAATACCAACCAAAGTTTTGCAAGCTAGTACCTAATAATTATGTCAGTAGCAGTTGAAACAATAGTGAATTGGGTTCGTACTGTTCTCAAGAATTTACGTCGATGCGAATCGTGATAAAGATATCCTGTGAAAGGAAACTGCTTGGCTCTGTACCAGAACATTTCAGTTGCCTTAAACATTTTCCGTATTTCCTTTATTACCTGGATCAAATAGATCGTCGTAGAGAGTCCGATCTATTTGATAAATAATAATATATTATTATTATATTATATATTATTATTTATCAAATAGATCGGACTCTCAAGGACGGGAACGTTAAGAGTACTCGAAACCGACGAGCATATATGAAGAGACTGATGAATGTGGACGAAGCGAAAGAGGTATGTAAGTCTAGAGAGAACTGGCGCTCTATACTATCTGCCTACCCCGTTAGGGACTTGGCGTGATGATATGTATGAATGTATGTATTTCCTCTCTATTGCCAGTTTCATATATGACTCCATTTTGTTATAGTATTGTAAAATTGCAATGGAATGTATCTTAGATGTACAGTTTAAATTGTGTTATGATGAAACAAAAGTTATGGCAAATATTTTTATAGCTTTGCCGCTGTAAGTTCCTATTTTAGAGTTGAGAGATATTTTTAAATTGGAGTCATAATATTTAAGTAAGTGCGCGCAAACTGACAGTAAAAACTTTAGACGGGTATAAATTCTCACTCTATTCCCTATTCCCACTATTCCCACTCCTAATAATAATAATAATAATCGTTTATTTCAGGCAACACATTTAATAAACAGACCTCAATTGTTTCATGTATATCAAATTGGTATACGCGACAGTTTCGAGTTTCGAGTACTTATAGCGCTATAATTCTCGATTGTTTATCGATTTGACCTAAGTGGTTGCGGCGGGGTATTTTATCGTTACTTTAACGCACATTTTAATTTTCAATCCAACGTAGCATTCATTTCCAACCACAACCTCATATACGTTAAGTTCAGTAAAAAATATTGATAATAGCCTGGGGTTTCTACCTGAGTAATAGGTTACATTGAGTTAATCGGTGAGTACTTGAAATATAAAGTCCAATAAGAATGTCCAAAAAAAATTTGTTAAACTAAACTGATTAAAAATATCTTGTAAACGGGATAAAGTGTCTACCAGTAATCAAGTACGAATGAATTGTTGTTTGTGTAAATAAGCTTTGGTGGCCGAGAGGTTCGAGTAGTTGTCAGCAACACAAAGACAACAAGTTCAAATCCCGAGTTTTTCTCAACAGTGATTACAACAGTCACAAAACGAGCTTTTACGTTTACGTTTGAAAAAAAAAACATAGACGTATTTATTGTCGTGCTTGAGTAACGGCGATGTACTCGCCATCTATCTCGTTGACACCTAAAAATATATTTCCGCCGGAATGTGGGTGTTTGGAAACTTACTAACACACCCTTTCTTACATATAAATCGGCACATAAGGGAGTATAGCTTGCGTTATTAAATAATAGCGAAACCTAACCTCAGTTGAACCCAATTATAACTACAACAACATAGAAATTGGCTTGAAAATATGCCCCTTAGTAACCATGGCAAAGGCAGCCGTTTCAAACGATTTTTATCTAAGGACCTAAAGGGTTCATTTGAAAGCATTATATTTTGACCTTCGGGTTGAAGGTTTGGTTAGACCCTAATAAATTATTAACCCTACCGGGTCAAATTGTCCTTTTAATCTAAAATTCATGTTGCCCAGCTTTGCTTAGTAAGAAATTTATTAATATTTTGATTTGTAAATTTCATATAAGTTTCGTGAATATTATGTATAAAAATCTCGTGTAAGGTATCATGGTAAGGTAAGCAGGTATTTTAAAAACGCCAATGGCCTGTAAGAATCGATCACACGCGATTATACGCAGCTATGTACATTCGAGGCTTTTATACCTGAAAAATAAATACAATTAAGTAACTGTGATTGAGTGAACCGTGAAGAGTGAAGAAAAATGTTTCTTTTCCTATAATTTTCATATTTTTTAAAGTATAATTTTAATACATCGCTATCCCCTTTATACTTAAACCAAACATTTAATCTATTTGAATTAATAAATTATCTTTCAATATGACGTCATTATATAACAACAATAGACTTCATTATTTTTTTATTGTGCGATATTATATATTACCTACAGTGTGCATAGGTTCGGTTTATAATTAAATTTGTAGCAATTACTTGGCTAATTGATATATTTTGTGGATATTCCACGCACGTAAAGGACAGGAATATCTTGTACCAACGTGGACTTGTTCCTACGTGATAGAAATCATGAACGTAATTACGAAATTAAAAAGGGAATGCGGGAAATATGGGGCTCATAAATGAAGCGATATATCTATAATAGAGAACTATACTCTCTATACTCTCTGCCTACCCCGTTAGGGACTCGGCATGATGATATTTATGTAAGTATATCTATAATATTGAGGCTGATACCGAGGCTTCATGAGTGGTCATGGGTAACTTGAAGACAGGTGTAAAACGGGTTGAATTACTGCTCGTCTTCAGATCGTTTTTGTTATGATGTAGAAAAATCCTCACTCCTTGCCACAAGGGTCTCCGAAGGGGTAAGCAGAGGTGTACGGGTAGTACCCACACACCCACATTGCACCAGGGATTTATTTTAGGTCCTAACGTAATAGATGGCGAGACCCTCGCTGTTACTCAGTGCTGTTAGCACGATTATACAGGTTTTCTCTCGGTGTTTTCCTTCACCGTTACACTCGTGGTGTGGCCAATCTCTGTACTTAAGTTCAGAAAATCTCATTGGTACAGTCGGGATTCGAATTTGCGATCTTTGTGTCGCAGGCAACGCAGGCAACTCGAACCATATAGCCACCATGGCTTCCTCACAAACCATCGCACTTATAATACTACTAAGATAAGGCTAAAATTAAAGGAATAAAGGAACAACCCTTTGATTATGTATAGTAGCCAGTGTGCGAAACTGTACTTTGATATCTGATCAAACCAGTGCTCCCTTCCTCAAGTACGTACTGGTATCGGGTTCGTAAAGAAACGACAACAAAAATTCCTAAAATATATATATATATATATATATATATATATATATATCTTCACGCCTTCCCACAAGGGTCCCCGAAGGGGTAGGCAGAGATGTATAGGTAATACCCACACACCCACTTTCCGCCAGAGGTATATTAGGTGCTAACGTGACAGATGGCGAGTCCATCGCCGTTACTCAAGCACGACTATACATATGCCTTTTGAATTTCTTCTCAGACGTATGCAGGTTTCCTCTCGATGTTTTCCTTCACCGTAAAGCTCGTGGTGTGACTAATCACTGTACTTAAGTTTTAGAAAAACTCATTGGTACAGTTGGGATTCGAACTTGCGACCTTTGCGTCGCAGGCAACAGCTCGAACCACTCGGCCACCACGGCTCATCCTAAAAAATATTTATCATTAATGTGTGTACAAACTAAACTATACAAGTAGAACGCAAAGGTAGCATGATACAGTAATCATTCCAAAGCGGCCATCAACATCTACTAGCTAACATACAAACTAAATTTACCATAATTCAACCATTATGTAGGTAAATGTGTCATAAATGGTTTGTACAATGTATATACATCCGTATAGCACGTAAGTATGTAAGTGCCTTAATACCAAAGCGAACATTCACTAAGGCTGGTTAAATTAGCTCAATGCGTACATTCATGTGAAGGTTTAATTAATTAGGTGCTGACTAAGTGCTCCGCTGACTAGTAAGCTTGTAATAGATGCCTTATAAGTATCTAAGGTCTGGAGCCGTTACATTTTCTCCATTAAACTGGTATAAGACAGTAATAGTAAATGTTTATTATCTATACAAATAAATAAAATTGGTGTGTCTGTTTGTAATATTAAAATAACCCCCTTTTACAAGTTTTTGTCTGTCTGTCTGTATGGTTCGATTTTCACGGGACTTTCACTGGCAGATAGCTAATGTTAAAAGGAGTAATGCTATTTTTATATCAGAAACAACAATATTTTATTTGTTACATTCCACGCGGACGAAGTCGTGGGCACAGCTAGTCTGGAATAACATTATGTTTTGTCCGGATACATTTTCAGGTGCCAACGTAACAAATTGCGAGTACGTCGTATATTTTTTTTCATATTTGATCGCGTTATATTAGGTATTCCCAGTTGTGAGTTTTACGACCTACACTTTAGTTTCAACTTACAAAATTACTTACTGTTAGTTTATCAAATTGGCCGCTTGTGTGGTTTTAACATGAATAGCATACAGTTAAGTACCCATTATTACTTTTGGAAATGGTAATGTGCTTGGTAATATCAAGTTAACATTTGTAACGAATTTCACTGTAACGTGCTCACTATAGTTGCAGTAGGAAACGAGATGAGGTAATACACCTAGTAGAGCCATGGTGGTGAATAGCTTTGAGTAGCCTTGAAAGATTGCAAGTTCGAAACAAACTTCCACTTCCACACAAGTTCAGAAAAACGAAGCACGAAATTTATGGCTAAATAATTGGGAATCTATTTACGTTTGAGAAATAATGTAAAGGCAAATACAGAGAAAATATAGTCGTGCTTGAGAAACGGATAAGTAGCTGTTTAGTATTAAACACTCCTGCCTACCCCTTCAGGGTCTCTTGTGAGAAGGCGTGAAGTTCTATTATAAGTAGATCCTGTAAATACAATAGATGTTTATGTTTACATAATAGTTCGATGTAATGTAAGCATAAAAACTGAGATGGTTGGTCAGTAAGACAGTTTGCAACCTTACTAATATTATTAATGTGAATGTTTTTGAGTTTGAATGTTTGGATGATTGAGGTTCTTTCACGGCCAAACAGCTAAACCGATTTGGCTGAAAGTTGAAATGGTGATAGCTTATATAGGAATAGGACATTTACTTTTACTTTTACAGGCTACTTTTTTTTATCCAGAAAAATTCAAAGTTCTTGTATTATAATGTATGATGCTCTTTCACGGCATAGCGGCTGAACTGATTCTAGCAGGAAAATTTCCAAAGCTACTTTTTCGAACTCCACGCGGGCGAAGCCGCGGGCATAAGCTAGTAAGTAATAGTTCGTAAGTATTTTATTAAATAAAGCCAGCCCGTGGCGAATATAATATTCGTTTTCGTAAATATAATACGCCCTCAATGCAAAGGAACAATAAAACCATTTCTTAGCCAATAAAGGGTGGCTGTAAAACTTTCACTGTTACCCTTTGGCCGCTGATGGGGGTTGCGAGCCGAAATGCAACTTTTATTGTCTCAGCGAGATCGAGTGTTTGTTTAGACAGATAATACTGGCAGGCTGTTTGCCTTAGAGTTGGGACGAGTCGATAAACGTAAAGCATTAATTATTTTTTGGTCATACTGCTGTGACAATTAATGCTACATTAATGTCTTTGCTCCGTCTAGTTTTGCTATTATGTCTCTCACATGTGTCACTAGTCGTATTTAGTTTGATACTTCATATGATCGGCATTTCGCGTTTCGATGATATCCAGCTCGAAGGACCATGAACAAAAACCGCGGTTACAATGGCGACGAATATGTAATGATTGATCGATTTTACATATGAGACTTGGAGAGAATGAAACCATTTTTTAGAATATTATTACCGAAATCTATTGTACATACATACATTTTGTTCAAGAACAAAAGGACGACATATTGCGTTCGTGTTCGAAATAGTAAATTCGAATACAAATATTATTATTTGGGTCCGCAAGGGAGCCGTTACTCAAGCCCGAATATACATACTCTTTTGAATTTCATCTCAAACTTATTTAGGTTTGCTCTCGATGCTTTCCTCACCGTAAGGCTCGTTGTGTGATTAATCACTGTACTTAAGAAAAACTCATTGCTATTTTTGTGCTGCAGGCAACTACTGAAAATATGAAAATCTTATCGATATCGATAAATACGTACACAATCAAATCCCGTAATCGAAATTACCAAAGCGACCTTTTACAGTTCTTGTTTATGTGGATAGAAATAGAGTACCATAACGGTATTGAGTCTATTTCCTGCGGCAGATAGATTTAATTACGGCAGCGCAATTATGTTATTAGATACTTCTTTCAGAAGTATGCGAAAGAACTTTTCGAACAAAGTAATCTATATTTACTTAGCTAATTGGTCTATTATTAAGAGCTGCAGTGGCCGAATGAAGCGAACGGTTGCCTGTAATAAAACTATTGTAAGTTCGAATCCCAACAGTACCAATGAGTTTTTCTGAAGACGAACATCGAGAATACATTAGAGAAGAAATTAAAAAAACAAGAAAGTTTAGTATTATTTAGTCGTGCTTGAGAAACGGCGCTGAAGTCGCGATTTGTCACGTTGGCACATATATGGGGCACCCCAGCGAAAAAATAAATCAAATACTTCTGCCTAACCCATTGGAGATCCCTATGGGAAAGCCACCGTGAGTGATCGAGTGAATCAAGATTGTAGGTTCAAGTTCCGGTTTATATAAATGTGATTTTCCAAAACTTATGGAGGAAAACATAATGAGGACACTAGCGGTGTAAATAGTCGCGAGTATGAGGGCATATTTGACATCTGAATGTATCTCCAGCGAAAAGTGACCGCTTTTACCACCTGCCTGCCTACCACTACATACCTTCATATCGAGTCCCCAAGTCCTACCCCTCCCTACCTCTTCTCTCTCCTCGACCTCGTCTTTCTAGACTTACAGTTCCTTTACTTCGTCCGCTTTTTTTATTGGTCTCAAACATACATGCTCTGTCAGTGGTTTCGAGCACTCTTGTCATTCCCATCCTTGAGTGTCCGATTGATTTGAACTAGATAGTTTGAACGTGATCCTCTGCCTATTTTTCCACCCTTTAAATTGAATATGTATTCTGTCAATCTTTATGTACATATGTCCAAACCAACGTAACATACCTTTCTCAACATTCAATAAAAATACTATACTACAATGCTATGCTACGGTGGTAACTTTAGTTTTTGATAAGTATATGACGTTCAATAAGTGTTCCCTGTGTCCCTTACGTTGAATAAAATATTTTGATTTGATTTGATTTGATTTGATATGGAAAGGTGGTAACGCTGGAGGTTATTCAAATGAACAATTTACTAAGGTTCCATCCTCAGGCAAACACTTTGAGTTCAAACATGCAAAATTTCGTGTGGCCAGCAAAGCAACTTCGTCATGATAATGTCATGTAAAATGCAGACGATCAAGTCGACATTTGCATACGAAAAATGATGGTTGTTGAGGATTATACGGGATTTTGCAAATTTCATATGTCATTTTGGAAATTCCGTATTAAATGCAAATGTAAGACCATTGAAGTATAATAGCCGCATTTGGTTGATGGCCACTTTGGAATCCCGGACGATATATTACCGCCAACTGTAGGTATTTTCTATTCTTTTTCGTCCGAAATAATTTTCATGTAACGGGAAATGTTTAATGTAACTTGCGGAAGACAATTTACTCTGTAGAAAATGACTCTAGAGATTATTTAAACTGTTTTTCAGACTTGTTTCCAATTAAAGTAACTCTGGGACTGTGATTAGATTACGCGCTGTCGTTTTTATTTTATTTAACTAACTTCAACAATTGTCGTGAAACATTATGATAAAATTTTCTATGTTATTTTTTATTATAATTGTGTCTACGCGGTGGTAGCAAAGTCATGACAAAATTGATTGAATTTGAAACCCACTTTATTTTACTTTAATAGTATTAGAAATATTGGTGTATGGACAATTAGCTTTGCGGTGCGTACAAAATAAGTTACATAATTTACATTAGATCTTAAGATATGAATTGCCTGTTTGCCTGTGCAGTTAAGATTTTTCTTCTATTAGAAGTCACGTTCTGTTAGAAGCAATTTTACACAGACAATACCAGTTGGAATGTTTTGTATAATGCTGATGTATAGTCTAGTTAACGTTGTAAAGTCACGAACACAAAAATACAAATTTAATCTAAAGATATATCTACTGTTTACGGCATCACTTTGTCTGAACACAAACCGTAAAGTAGGACCAACAAATTGAACTTTAATTCTATTGGGAAAGACGTGCCGAATGAACGTGTTAGGGCGATATTAATAAAGGTAAGCACCACACTGTGGTGCTTATATATAATGGTTAGAATTTTTATTTGAGTCTAAAGTGCTTACAACATAACCGAAAAAATGTGGAGGTAGATAATGAACCACAAGCGACATAAAGGGCCCTGCCTTGAGTCAACACAATTTGGTGTGATATTACGGGTTCTATTATGATTTCACAGGAGTTTGTTTGTACCTTTAGAATAGAAACGAGATAGCGAGGCTATTGACCTACCCACAGTCCGATGTGGGTGGGTCGCGTTCGTTAAAAACTCATCGCATCGTTAAACTCCGTAAAATTTTCTAAACGGGATCTGTGAGTTTGGAACACTCTTTTAGCTATACATTGAAAGGTTCTTCATATTTTGAATGGGAACAAAACAATTTATTTGTTATATTAACAAACATAAGTATTTCTAAAGTTGATAAGGACTTGAATGCTAAAGTCTATATGATTTTCATAATTCTTCTCAAACACAAAAAGATTTCCTTACGCACCATCGTTCTCGCAAGGTTGAGTAATCACTGTACTTAAGTTCAAAATATCTTATTGTTATAGTTGGGGTTAAATTTTTTCAACTATAGACCAGTATAGCTCAAAACATGACGCTATTATTTTACCGAGATATTTCTGCGTTCCTGGCTGTATTTATGGTATTTTTAATAAAAATACAAAGGAAAAAAACCTTGATGATAAAAGGCACTTGATACGCAATTGGTAAATATTCATCCGAAAGGAAAAATATCAAATAACCGTATCCTTAATTTGTTAGATCGTTAACTTTATTCATGACCTGATCTTTGAGGATGTTTAAAATGCCGAAAAAAACATAACAGAGAATATATTCTGACTATTAATATAATAATAATAATATCCTCACGCCTTCCCTCAAGGGTCCCCGAAGGGGTAGGCAGATGTGTATAGGTAATACCCACACACCCACTTTCCGCCAGAGGTATATTAGGTGCCAACGTGACAGATGGCGAGTCCATCGCCGTTACTCAAGCACGACGAATAATAATATATACATTATGTTTAAGCTTTCCCAAACGGGTCGCCCTGGAGGGCGATCTGTACCAATACGTTATTCTTAAAAGAGAAGTTGTTTAGGTGCCAACGCGACAAATGGCGATTCTATCATTGTCTCTTAACCTCGACTAGATGTACGTATTTGAGTTTCTTCTTAGATTTCCTCACGATGTTTTTGCTCATAACTGAACGGTATAATATATACTAACGGAACGGTAATTTGGTATTTATTCTAATAATTAATACCGTTCCGTTAGGTTACATAGTACTCTCAGTTTTATCGACCATACCATCCCAAGTTTCAACTCTGTGAGTAAGGATCGCTTGTGATAATCGTTTCGAGGATAAAAGTTTAAAATGAAATCCACTTTTTCGTACCCGAATAAATTTGAATAGGGAAATAGCCCTTAGAAAGTCCAGTTAGGCAAATAATTTATGTTTACATAGGATAGAGTTTGGGATAATTACGAAGCTGAAAAAGTAAAAAAAATATTTCCCATGTTGTATATGTTAATAAGGTTGTTTAGGAATAATTTTATTTATTGTTTAAATTTTACTCAAATTATTGGGCAAAAGAAACTTGCAAATAGCTGGTTACTTTTAGAGTTCTTTTAAAGAATATTTAGATAAGAGGATAAAATGTTACTGGTCCAAGTAAAAGAGGCCATTGTATTCATGAGATATGTGGTAAAAAACTCTCGTTAAATATCCTCCTTCGAGTTTATTTCAGTAGCTCGACACCGCGGTTTTCATGTACAAACTTATCTGAGCACGTCGTGAGGGTGTAAAGCCCAGCTGTATTATAAGTTCGTCAGTCTCAGATCGTCAGACATCACGTAGATTTGTGCAGGTAATGTTGCATTCAGTCCGCCTTTGAGTTATAGTATGATTGCTTTACATTGTATATAACAAACATACATTATGATAAAACTGCATAGTACTATGTCAAGATGTTTACGTATATCGATGTATGTAAACATTTATTAGGTTTTATGAACTTAAGAAGTCCTGATTTATCACAAAATGAAAGAAGAAATCGTTAGCAGACCTGCGTTCGAACTGAAAGTGATTTCAACATTCCTGAGAGATTCAGAGCCTATCTTTAGCGTAAACAGGGTTTTATTACGTCTGTGTATATCCCTTTTGAGACTCTTATTACGACGACAGGTTAATATGCTAATGTGAATTATCAACATGACACAATCTTGATGGAGCCAAAGAAAAGAAAATAGAGCGCGTGTGTTTAGTCTTAAATACAAATTATGCAAAACATACTCTTGTTTCGTTTGTATAATTGTAATAATGTTGGTTCATCAAGTTTTAGACAACAATTTTGTAAGACAAAGCGAACCATTTTCCATTGTTCCTTTGAACTAAGCGATGTTCAGTCAACTGGTAAAACTCTCTAGGAATTATGGAAATGTAGGTCGGAGTTTGAATACCTAGTTTAATTTTCATGCAAAAGTCCTTAAGTTATAATGGTTGGAATAATAACGCTTGATAACGCTTATCACCTTACTTAAATTAATTAAATTAAACGCACCTTAATTAAATTCGCAAATAATAGACCCAAGATTAGAATAGATCAGTTTGGACTTAGGAAGAGCCGAGTAGCTTATATAGGCGTGCACCTGCAAAATTAAGGTGGCTGTTTTGATTTGCGACAGTCTTTGGTAACGACTGACGTGTTTTGCCAATAAATCACTACTCATTATTTATTGCACTGCAAACTTTCATGCGGATAATATTGTGGGCATACTTTATTGGACCTTCTTTTTTTATTAAATCATGTATACGACTCGCCTGAGACTAAGTTACGCTGGCAAAAACAAATTCGCGCGTTGCCGACCATCCAACATTCTTTTCAAATTCATAGACGTATGTGAATTCGTGCTATAGAGACAACAGTATATTCTGTCTGTACTCGTACAAGAATGTACGTTAACACATTGAAATATCGCTCTGGTGACAAGTGTATGTGTTTTAACCCATAGCTTATTCCTTTGGAAAAAGGTTCCTTTCGTGGAATGAAAACAGAAATCATTTAAGGCTTTCCAGGTTAATTCACGGTAAGATTTTTCAGAATGGACAGAATAACTTTGTTTGACTTTTCAGGCAGATTAATATAATTTGAAACACCTGAGGTTATCGTAACTGAGTAAGAGTAAATAAGATTTCTAATAATTGAGAGAGATTTTCAAAGAATATTATTATGAAAAGATTCGATTCAGCAATCACAAAGTTATGAGACGTAAGACGAACTCTTATCTTAATCAAAGAGAACAGTTTGTATCCACCAGAGTAAGTATTAAATATTCCAAAGATAATTACACCAATTTCATTACAGTAGAGAAGTTTCTGTTAATATAATAATTCCGACAAACTTATTAATTAGACTGGTATAACTTCTTAAAACATTTTGCGCGGAAGTACATTCTCATTTGATGGGGAAAAATATTTGAATAATTTGAGGAAATATACAACGCTTGTACAAAATTAAAAAGTAAGATTATATTTTAGAATTACATGATTGTTGAAGAAAGTTAGCGATGATAATAATTTTACATAACCATCGGCCACTACTTTATCAGGACTCCTTGCTCCAGAAATATTTTCTCAGTAAATATATATTGAGAAAAATAATGACAAAATTACATAATTGTTTGTATAATATATCCTTAATCATATATCATATTTATAAATATATCCTTTTAAATAGTCACACGTAGAGTCAAGATTGTAGATTCATCATTCATGCAGGTTTATCAATGAGATTTTTTAAATATAAACAAGTAATTATTATTAATAATAATATTTACAAAGAACAGTTGAAACTAACTACTTACAGATAAAATATTTGTCCCAAATCGGTATCCCGAGGCAACATTATTATTATATTTATAAATATCGATTAGTCACACCATGAGCTTTACGGTGAAGGAAAACATCGAGAGGGAACCTGCTTACGTCTGAGAAGAAATTCAAAGGCGTATGTATAGTCGTGCTTGAGTAACGGCGATGGAATCGCCATCTGTCACGTTGGCACCTAATATACCTCTGGCGGAAAGTGGGTGTGGGTATTACCTATACACCTCTGCCTACTCCTTCGGGGACCCTTATGGGAAGGCGTGAGGATATATTATATTATTATTATATAAATATCGCGAGGAAACCTGTTTCCCTTTCAAAATATTCGCCTTATTGTGAAGACACTTGGCCACGTAGCGCAGGAAAAGATACATTGTTATTGAAATATTAGAAGCCCATGCAAAGCCGTGTGAGTCAGTTAGTTCTTCAGCCATGAAAAGATAGTCTTAAAGCCAATAATTCAATTAAAACGGCCAACGTTCAAGCGACGCAGCTGAAAAAGATAATTTTAATAAAGAAGCCAACCTCCACGGAATGTCAGCTCTGATGAATTGAAAAGTATACTTTTCAATTTCCACTCACACTAATTGCTTCTTCTGAAAAAAGTTCTTATAAATCTCCGAACATTACTTTCCATTTTCTAAAAACAGATGTTATTCTGTTACTTTCATCATTTTCAATGCATGTCCCGCCTTCAATGAATCCATTTTATGATTCATTAAAATTAAGAAATTATGTATTATGTAAAGAGCCTTTGAGTTTTTGTATGAAATGTAAGCAACGTTTTTACCTTTATCCCAAGATACTAATTAAATCCATCACCTATAGAAAGGTTGAGTGAAAAAAGATATACAAAGCAAAAGTGTGTGCAAGAAGAGGCAGAGGAAGACCACGTTCCAACAACCTGGATCAAATCGATCGGACGCTCAAGGACGGGAACATCAAGGAACCCACGTGCATGTATGAAGAGACTGATGAACGTGGACAAAGCGAACGAGGTATTTAAGTCTAGGGAGAACTGGTGCTCTATACTCTCTGCCTACCGGTTAGGGACTCGGCGTGATGATATGATCTAACCTATATTATATACATGTATTTGCAAATATAAGGCAAAATACCCCGTAAGGGACTCGGCGTGGTATATAATATGTATGCATGCAATACTAGCTATTGCCTGTGATTTCACACGCGTAAAATTTGCATAAAACTACTTAGTTTTTTATTACTGGAATAAATGAATGTAATATATATAATAATTAAAACCTACACATATGTTAATCTCGCTAACTATCTAGAGCGCCTGATTGTGAAACTTGAGTACGTGGGTTCGATTCCCGCTGAGGGCAGATATTTGTATGATGAACACGAGTATTTGCAACTTAGTCATGGACGTCCTATGCATCTATGTATATATCTATCTATATAAGTTAACATATGAAAATAATAATAATATAATTTATTCAGTAACAAAGTTTTACATTAATTTAAACTGTTGACCAGAATTTCCTTTTAGGCATGTAATGCCTGTGTTAGGATACATGTCCTTGTATAGTTACCATAACACAAGCTTTGCTTAACTTGCACTATGTAATTTGTATGAAATTGACAAAAAAAATTATCGTCACGAACGCATTTATAATGTGTATACATCGACTCAGAGTTAAAATTATTTTATTGCTGTAATAAACAGCAATTAAATAAACAGTATGATACATAATTCATTTCAAATTATATTCAATCGGTCAAACAGAAGTGACCTCATCTCGAACATTAATACATTCTGGGCTACTATTGGGAATACCGTTAATGGAAACATCAGTATTACTAATAATTTCAACTGATGGATAAACTTTAACCATCATTTTGTGGCTACCCTGAACGATAGTAACATTTAGATTTATTAAATTTACGAGTGTAATTAATTAATTAATTCAGTGCACGTGCGTATATTAATTAAGTAAATAAAAAGTCAAGAATTAATTTGGAACTATGAACAGATATATTTTAACGTTAATTAATACGCAAAAGTATTTTACACACTAACAGTATTACTGCATAGCACTTCTGACCAATTAACGACCTTGACGTAAGGTTTCAGAACCCCATTTGCAAAA
>JACCPG010003869.1:0-78306 GCA_016069955.1 Drepana arcuata
AGGAAAACATCGAGGAAACCTGCATACGTCTGAGAAGAAATTCAAAGGCGTATGTATAGTCGTGCTGGAGTAACGGCGATGGACTCGCCATCTGTCACGTTGGCACCTAATATACCTCTGGCGGAAAGTGGGTGTGGGTATTACCTACACACCTCTGCCTACCCCTTCGGGGACCCTTGTGGGAAGGCGTGAGGATATATTATATATATATATACATTAGGTTATACCATATTATTTTATATATTTTCACAGATGTTTCTGATTGGATAAGATATTGACTCAACTAAATGAAGCATTAAAATGTATAAATGTTTTTTTTTTATTCACCGAAAATGTTAAAAGCAATTTATTAACACGTACAAAGTAATTCAGACTCTGCTTACCGTAATTTTTTTTTGCAAACACCCGCAAACCTACAAACACCCGTAATATTTGCCTTTGGGAAAATGAGCCCAGCTAAGCTGTTATAATCCAGTTTTATCCTAGAAAGAATAAATCAAATGCGTCCAATTGTTCTTTCAATGTCTTTACTTTGTCGATGAAAAGAATGAGACAAATTCGAGTTTAGCATCATATAATTTACCATCTTGTGCTTAACAATTTCAATCTGTAAATGGATTAAAGTGCAGCATCACATTTTAGTAAATGTCGGGAGGAAAAAGGAAGATATCACGTCTTCGGTTTATTACACGTCCGTGGCCCGGTATTCCGATATACGTGTTCGATTGAACCCGGCCTGTCACGGGGCTCGGGGCACCTTGAGACAATATTATCAAACAGGGAACTCTCGTGTTAAATTCAATGCGGTAACTTTTTATTGTAGACGTATATATAATAATATTGTTATAATTTTGTTACGCAAAGTGTCCACCATTCCTTTTGAAATTAGCTGGTGCAGTACCTCCACCTACCAGAAAATCGCAACCAAATAACACTGGCAGGAGCTAGTGTTGTGTTTCTGCACTGAGTAAGGTTTCCATGACCTCACATGGAGTACCCGATGGACGATGACAATTGCCTTAGTCTGATGGAAATCGCGTATTATATATATATATATATACACATATATATATATATAGATGTAGCTACACGTGTACTCTTATGTACATGAGCATTTGTATGAAAGAAAACGACGCCATAAAGCGATATTTTCTCATAAAGACAAAAATGTCGTGTATTTTTAATGTTTCTCTAGAAATAAAGAAGCCAACAAGTTGCCATTGTGCCGCAACGTTGAAAAGTAAATCTAGAATTTGTAATTTTGTTCGTAAAAGTTGTGTTTCGTAAAAGCTCGTCTTTCTTTGCCCGGGAATGAAAGCTGTTTTAAATATTGCGTCCCGATTTACCCCACCAAAGCCTGCTTACACATACATTACCTAACATGAGAATTACTTAAGGGAAATACATATTTTCCAAATCGGAGAATATTTTATGAAGGCGTCGTATTGCGTCATGTGTCACATGATAATAGTCACTAAAACGTTAACAGTGCTTATTGAAGTTTTGAAATGCGTAGTTTTTTATTTTTTAACATCAACGAATCGATCCTGGACTGGAAATGCTGGACTCAAAGTACCTGAAGCGACTGTGCAATCATAATACAAGAACAATAGAGAAGAAAAAAAAGAGGGAAGAAAACGGTAGAAAAGAAAACGACATATATTTGACGTCTATTAATCTTTTCCTGTGGTATCCTTTATTTCCCATGGTAATAGAATGTCATGGTAAGTAAAAGTTGCGGCGATTGAGTCATTTTATAATAAGTTTGTTTTTACAAATGTAAATTTATTACATAAATACTGATGTCAGTTAATTACTTTTCTCTTTCAGATATTATATTCTTTTCATGTATGCGTAATTTTTTTTAAATAAAATTGATAGCATTGTTCCTGATGAGAAACGAGACGGCAACATAGCAGAACAATTGAACTTTACCCAAACTCGGAATTCTTTATCTATAAATTGTAGTACAAACAACAATTTAATATAAAAGGCGTCGAATTGACGCCTACAAAGGGCGCGTTCGGACGTCTGTTCGTCGAGGCGAAAACAAATTAATTGCTATCGGTTACGTCCCAGTGTCGTAATTGCTTTGTTCTCGCGCGGGCCGATCGATCAAGTGAGAAAAATTAATTGAAATGCCTGACAGACCCGTAGACCTCAGCGAGAAAGGCTTCCCTTAATTTCTTTCGATTTCAGCAAATTAATTCAATTGTGCACTACGTGACGATTGTTGTTTCCGAATGATTGCCAATTAATTTTGAAATGGACTATTATTAAAAAAAAAACATTCTGTTTTAACATTTATGGAAATTAAGATGCCAATAAGATATATATTAAAAAAGATGCCAAGTTGTTATATTATGATATTGCACAACGATATTTATTATACCAGGGATAAACATAAATTCACATCGCATCAGCAGGATCATGTTACAATTTGCTCCGACTCAGCATTCATTGTTTACTCGCGACCGATCGTACGCTTTGCAGTTACCGACGGACTGACAGACAATATGACTACAGCTGAAATAAGAGAAAATTTCCATCACTGGAGTCTTTATGTTAAATGGACGTGGAAGATATAGTTATTGAATTATTGGTCTCGAGCTTATAAGGAGAGCTCAGTAAAGTTTAGTTTAGGTTAAAGGGACCTATGGCTTATTATATTTGGAGTCGACACTGGACGTAAAATTCGCGGTTACGAGATGGGTTGTGGTCGGAAAATAGAAGTCTTATCGACTTCCTAAAGTAAATCGTCTGTCCCATAAGATGGGTGTGTGTCGTCTGATCCCTGTATTGCGCCCTGCCATAGCTTACTATTAAAGTAGAACTCCCAGCCTCTTGACTAAACTAACAATGTGTGTGAAAAATAAACCGGTTGTACCTATAACCTGTAATATTTTCTATGATATTATAACTGTACGCCTACTCACAAGGGTCCCCGAATGGGTGATTAGGCAGAGAAGTAGTCTATCGCCGTAGTAGTATCTCGCCGAAGATATATTTAGGTGCCAACGCTTCACCTCACGTCACGTTGGCACCTAATGGAGAGTCCATCGCCGTTTCTCAAGCTCAACTATACACACATCTATCATTTTCTTCTTAGGCGTATACAGGTTTCTTCTTGATGTTTTCTTTCACCGTAAAGGTCACTGTGTGTACACATTGTACTTCAGTCTAGAAAAACTCTTTGGTATTTGGAGCAGTTTCGAACTTACAAGCTTTGGTTTCAGGCGACTACTCGAAGCACTCCGTCACTACGGCTCTATGTTTTGATAATATTAAATATTCAATTCAAGTATAACAACAATTAACAATATTTACAAAGAACAGTTGAAACTAACTACTTACAGATAAAATATTTGTCGCAAATCGGTATCCCGAGGCAACATGCCAAGAAGACTAGCAGCATTGCCACGCTGGATAGCAATGCTGATTCTCTGCTGATTCTCTAAATAGGCTACGGTAACCGTTTCCCATCAGGTGGGCCGTATGCTTGTCTGCCACTCTTGTTGTATAAAAAAAAAATTATGTCTTCAGTGTGATTATCACTATAAATAAATGGTTTTTGCATTTATTATCAAATCTATACAACGGTTATAGTTCTATAACCAGAATTGTATTTTTAAAGTACCGTTCTAAACTATAGGAAGGCGGACTGGTTTAGTGGTGTGGTCTAAGAAGAGGGTTCCATTCCCGCTGGGGCGAATATTTGATCCTTATTCGGGTGTATATTATATCTACACTCAAATAAGAATATACTTCGTTGTCTTGTTTTCCCATAGTATATATTTTCCTAGTATTAGATTCCTAGATACCAATCTAGGAATCTAATACTAGATTATAAAATTTTGTCTTTTTAATCTAGTACCAATTTAGATTTATTTGTCTTTTTATGTAGGAATGTACTGAGATATAAAAAATATATTATTGAGACAAAAGTATGTTGTATTTCAGTGTATTAATGTACTGATTGAAGCTCAAACTCAAATTAAAACAGGAAGTTACTGGCTTTAAAAACAATATGGTCGCAGGAAAATGGTGGAGCCAATTTTAATTCGTTTGAGCTTTATTACGAACAATGGATCAGTGGAGAGTTTTTGGCGGAAATCAGGCAGAGTGGTTTTATCTGTCTCATGTCAAATTGATTGCTCAGGCTGGTAAGTACTTAGTATTTATTTATGTGTTTAGTATAATGTAATTTGTAGACGAGGATATTTTGAATATTTATTTGAGTCAATTTAAATTTAATTTGTGTAAAAAATTCTTACTGCATAAATGATATATACTGCATATTAGTTACCTAATATCTAGTTAGTTTAATTTCCTCACGCCTTCCCACAAGGGTCCCCGAAGGGGTAGGCAGAGGTGTATAGATAATACCCACACACCCACTTTCCGCCAGAGGTATATCAGGTGCCAACGTGCTAGATGGCGAGTCCATCGCCGTTACTCAAGCACAACTATACATACGCCTTTGAATTTCTTCTCAGACGTATGCAGGTTTCCTCTCGATGTTTTCATTCATCGTAAAGCTCGTGGTGTAATTTAATGTATGTATGTCATGCATGTTAAAATAATTTCTTTCATTTATGTGGATACTGTTAGTTGTTTATTATCTATTTGTTAAGCTTATTTTTCTATGATGACTGTTTGTATCCCGAATAAAATAAAATAAATAAAAAGCAATATAAATAAAAAGCAATATACTTTTTATAACCATTGGTTACGGGTAAAAACATTCAAAGTATTTTATCAATGTAGACATTTAAAACAAAAAAAGTTTTTTTTTACTTTACATATTTAAATGTTGACCTTTTCAAAGAGAAACCTTGATCTACCCTAGCAATAAGGGATCCTGAAAAAAATATTTTGTCAATACAACGCTTAAATCTACGCAGTGTTTTTACACAAATCATTGAACCATAGATAACCAAAGTTCTATCTTATTAACCTTAACAAAAACTTTTGGTATTACATTAAATAAAATATATTCAAAATATGCCAATACATAGTTAGGCTTTGAGGTAGACATCGTACAAACATATCTCCTTACGATTATAGATACACATAACACTAATACTATTGGACTAAGCGACATATCCGCGGTAAATTAGTTGGCATAGTGGTCTCAGATAGTTTCCAATCAATTGTTTGGTTAGGGCTACGTGAACTTGCAACCGGGCCAGCTTAGTTTCTGGATATAAGGTAATAGTAAAAGACTCACTAATAGCCGAATAGCCGATGAAAAAATCACGCGCAATGACAATATTGCATTTTCGAACAGGGACTTAGCATTCGTTGTTAGTAAAATACGAATGGGTATTTTAGAACTAAACACAGTGGCTTAGGAGTAGCATGAGTAAAGTAAGGGCGTCGAAGGGCGGGCTACACGTTTGAGAAGGTATTACATTCGGTGGTTGCACTTGATGACGGTGAGATATCTTCTTTCACGCTTTTTTACAAGAATTATCATTCGAAGGTTTAATTAATGATAATATATATCCTCACGCCCTCCAAGAGTCCAGAAGAGGTAGGCCGAGGTGTATAGGTAGTACCAACACACCCACCTTCCGCCAGAGATAAATTTTAGGTGCCAACGTGACAGATGGTGAGTCCATCGCCGTTACTCAAGCACGACTATACATACGCCTTTGAATTGCTTCTCAGACGTATGCAAGTTTGCCTTAACCATAAAGCTATATTTAACTAATTATTTAAGCTATATGTGACTAATAACTGTACTTATGATCAGAAAACCTATTGGTACAGTCAGGATTCGAACTTGCGATCTTTGTGTCGCAGGCAACTAGTCGAACCAGTCAGCCACCACGTCTCTTTATTACGGCAATAATATTAAACTATAGTAAATATGTAAAGCACATCATAAACGTACAAAATCTGTACAAATAAATCAATTTTAAATGTCTGTTTGTAATATCAAAATAACCGCTTTTTACTAAATATGGATGTATACACGGTACATATAGCAAAATATATTTTTTTATTATTTTATTTGTGTCTGTCTGTCCGTTTGTTGCGACAAATCTCTGAAACGGCTAGACCGACTTTGATGGGACTTTCACTGGCAGATAACTGATGTAATAAGGAGTAACTTATGCTACTTTCATTGTAAGAAATTGAACAATAACTTTTTAGTTAAATTCCACGCGGACGAAGTCACGGGCACAGCTAGTAGATAATAAAAAACATGAAGTAGTGTAAGGAGCAGGTAGAAAAGTATTAGGAACTGTCCTAAGTAACGAGGTTTGTGATAATAATATTTTATTAGCGTATACGTTGAGAGCGTTGAGAAAATCTGTTTATTTGCATAAAGCCCCACCGTCCCTACTACAAGATGGGATTACGTTGCCTTACTCCGGGTTAAAGAGAAATGTTTATGTTACAAGTTTATAAAAGTATTTTGTGGTTTAAAGCGTATTTGTGTTTGTAAATCCCTGTTTTAATTTACACTACTTTTAAGATAAGTGTGTTTCCAAATTTTAAAATCACAATCCTATAAACAAGATATATTTTAGGTGCGAAGGTGCCAAAATGCTAAACATTTTGGCACCTTCGCACCTAAAATATATCTGTGGCAAAGTGGGTGCATGAGTACTACCTATATATATCCATATATAAATAATAATAATAAAACCTTAGTAGCCGAGTGGTCTAAGCAGTTGCTTGCAACAGAAAGATTGCAATTTCGAATCCCGACTGTACCAATGGTTTTTCTGAATTTAAGTACAGTGATTAGTCACACCACGAGCTTTACGGTAGTGGAAAATATCGAGAGAAAACCTGCATATGTTTGAGAACAAATTCAAAGACGTAGGTGTATAGTCGTTCTTAAGTAACGGCAATGGACTCGCCAACTGTCACGTTATCACCTAAAATATCTATATCTCTGGCTGAAAGTGGGTGTATAGTACTTACACACCTCTGCCTACCCCTTCGGGGACCCTTGTGGGCAAGCGTGAATATAAGTCAGAAGGTTATTGTAATTCTATGACAGGTATATCATCATCATCACAAATCTAAGAGCTGGGCTCTTGTCGGCGTCTCTGATACAGTCCCTTCCATTCGCTTCTGTCCAGCGCAACCTCCTTGACCTCCATATACGTCATGAGAGACACTTTTTCTTTGATCTGACCCATGTATGTTAATCTTGGTCTTACTCTTCCTCTCTTCCCCTCTACCTTTCCTTCTAAGATGTTTCTAAAGCATAGACAGGTATATTACAATTTAACATGTCAACTACAAGATGACTACACACCTGAATATATTTATAGAAGCGGGTCATGCAGTACATGTGATTTACACCAAATATGAGCTAAGTTACGCTTATCCCACCGTGGGAGGCGTGCAGTTCTTGACTAAACTTGACGTTATATATACGCCACTGAGACGTACTACTAGTTATGTACATAGTCGATTGATTACCTACGCAAATCACTCGTTGAATATGCAACGCCTAGTTTAGGAGCTCAATAAGCACATGCTTAGACTGCTAAGTTCGTACATCTCGCTTGAGCATTATTTTACTTCATCCGCTCGTAATCCTTTAAAAGGTTGGTTATTGTTTACCATCGGAAGCGATCTTCGTCTCCTTGTTTGCTGCACTGGGACTCAAGTGGTTAATTTATTATTTATTATTGCTTCTGTACTTCGCCATACTTTTATTATATTTATAAGTATATTTAAGCGGAGATTGCTATATATATATTTTTAATCATATGGTGCATACGGAACATACAAGTATATAATAATGTCTGTTTGTTGAATGTGGTATTGTTTTTTATAAATGTAAACATGTTACTTCCTACTAAAGAACGTAAGTGACATTAAATTTATCAATTATCAAATTCACATGTGTGAAGTCATGTTGTTTGGCTTCTGGACTTATTAACTAGCTGATCTTCTCAATCCTTCCATATTTGAAGGGGCTAAGTAAACTAATAAAAGGGTGTGTGCACAACAACTCTACAATTGCTATATTCTGCATTAAGCAGAATATTGATGATTGTTAAGGCACATTTGTCTAGTTTTAAATTAAAAATACATGGTCAAATTATTTCAACAGTTGTTTTATTGTTATTGATTCACTGATGGAAACGGTAACAATATAAAAAAAATATTTAAGTAATGATGATGTACTCGCCATCTGCCATGTTGGCAACTAAAATATATCTCTCGCGGAAAGTGGGTGTGCGGTATATATATAATTGAATTAAATTAGTTTGGACTGAATTGATTTTAATTTCATGAAATTAATTTGATTTCAATTAATTCTTTATATAAATATAATAATTACATTTTCACTATACAGTATGTGGATTTAACCTAAAAAGAACACACTCATTTGAAAATATGCGGTGGCAAAGTATGATGTTGTCTTAAGCTTGTCGATACTAATAAACCAAAGTCCATATGATCCAGCCTGAAGAATTATCAAGCATACTAACTTGCACACTAATAAGCTTTCTCATTAATAATAGTTATATGATTTGTCAACCTACACCATTGTCCATTACACACGATTAATATAAAGTCTTCCAACTATTATGTGCTGTTGCGTCTCGATCGGTTTCAATCGGAAACAATATTAATATCATGCCAAGTTGATCTCAACAGTATAAAGATATAGATATAGAATGAGTGCAGTTTCGTATGGAGGCTTCTCAAGGTGGGGCGACAGGGGCGGGTGGGGTGCGCTGCGGAAAATCCAATTAGTAGGATAAACATCCGATTAAACTACACACTTAAGATAAGCTCTATTTACCTATTGAAGATTGAACACTTGATAAATTAAGTTCTCACATAAATTGTTTGCATTCTAAAGTATCATTTGACCGCGACCGCAGTTTGTATTAAGACTAAGGAGTTTCTATATGTAGAGGTTATTTTGTCTCATCTCTTTGTGTCTGGATTTCTAAAGTGATTTTGTCTTATGCTTAGGAATAAGTTTGTTTTAATTTCTTAGGCACTGATTAGGGTTTGCACATTAGAGAGAGAGAAAAGAAAAAATTACTCGTACTCTTGCAGTGGCACACTGGCACAACAGCAGAGCACTAATAAAATGTAATTGATTCAATTCATTTAAAAAAATACAAAAATCCAAATCAAAATATTTTATTCAACGTAAGGGACACAGGGAACACTTACGCAGTAACTTAATATGTTGATTCATTTGGAACATTAATAATTTGACTATGAGAACGCTCGCTGAGAATATCAGATACTTCCAATTAAAGTATTTTATTACTATAGCAAATATTGCGCATCTCAAGATTTGAAAACTTATCCTTGAAATCATTTCGATCATGATAACAACAACGATTTTTGTATTTTACGAAAGAGCATCTATATTTAGTTTAGTTTAGGGCTATAATTAGTTTGCCTTAGGTATCTACTTACCATGTGAGCAATATCAGATATCGGAGCACATTCACATATTATTCTTGGTTGCGAATACGGCCACATGGAATGGAATGTTAGACCCTCGTCAGGTTCTGCCGAGATGTAATTCAATCTAGGCCACCCCATCAATCTGTAAGTTCTCACGCATATATTTCTGTTGATTTGACAAATGAGAAGGGTATGGCGTCAACGTTGCGGATGAGGTACGCGCGGGATCGGTAAAATATACCCATTGGTTTATGATCCCTGGATCTCTGGTGTCAATATCGGTAATGCACGTTGCGGCGCTGAATGGTAACAAATGACCTGCCTCATGTGGAGGGTCACTCCGGCCCGGGTATGGATTGTTATCGTGACTTAGGAATATTCCACAATCTATTACAATCTGTATGTATGCTCATGATGTACGTATTTCCTCCATTAGCAGAATCATAAGATGAAGGTACAATACATCTGTCAGATAATCTCACTGAATACATTAATACCTAATACACCCTCAAAAGGTAAATTCCCAATAAACAACATTGAAGAAATGAGGAAAGTCTCAATAAAATCAACATGAAGCTGTATGAAGGAAAAACATCTAAGTTAAAATTTATGTATATCATTATTATGCGCGTGTAGATCTATTAAACACGGATGAATACTCTAAGAATAATTACGTTTATGTATATTTCTTAAAGAACTGTCCGTATTTATTTACATTTATAAATTTTCATTCAGGTAGGTAAGGCTACTTTTTTTATACCAAATGGGTGGCAAACAAGCATGCGGCCCGCCTGAAGGTAAGCGGTTAGCGCCGCCTATGGGCGCTTGCAATACCAGGGGTATCACTAGCGCATTGCCGACCCTGCAGGAATCTTTTCATATCCTCCTTGAAGAACTCCATGCTGTACTCTCGAGGGAAAACTTCATCCCCCTGGATGAATGGTTCATACCTTAGGAGTGTGTACATCAACTGGCGCTTACAAATGCTCAGATATAATAAATAAGTTGTTAGCAATATACGATAGAAAGAATGGGAATGTTACGTGAAATTAAAAATAAACCAACTTAGTTGTCCGTGATTTTGTGGTAAAATGTGGAGGGTACGGACATAATATTTCACGACGATAACATCAGCGTCGTTGGTGTATGTTGCTACCACTCATGACTTCGGAAGTGGCAGCTAAATGTGAATAACACAGCGGCCGGCGAATTCTCCCATCAAATCTAATGGTACACGATTATATTATATTTCAACTAATGAACTTGACATTCTAATTATACACTTCGCACCCTTTCAATATATCAAGCCTGACGTAGTATCAAATCTTATTAAAAAAAAAAACATTACGCATAAGGTAACTTTCACTCGAAAACGTGATAACATTTGAAAAAACAGAATAACATATTTAGTCTGAGGAAACACACACGATGTTACTTGCCCTGTAATATATAGTAAAAAACTTCGACTTTTCTTTTTTTTGAAAAAAAGTGTGTAGAAGTCGATACAAATCGATCTAGTCAGTTCGGTAAGCTGGTGTAGGCAAAGCACGCACGCGTAAGAACTTCAAACAGTTACACTGTGGGTTCATAACCTCCCTTGGTCGTAAATTACGCAACTCGCCCTCATTACCGCGGCCACCCATCCATGGATGATACGAGGGTGAAGAGCCCTATACTCGGTGTCTACGTCGCTATACCTACAGGGGTAACGACGTTACGAGAGCCCTGTTGCAGTATGCAGTTTGCATCAGCTCCTTCCCCTCGTGTGCCTCATACATTTTATATTTGTAGTTATATTGATTCGAGTACCGTCGAGGTCAAGGGAAATTGATATTGATAACATTATTTATTGTGACTGATGATTCCATTTGTAGTCGATTTTAGAACGATTCCTTCATGGATATTGGCAGACAGTGAAAATCGGAACATTTATATTCATTACAATGCTTAAAATGTCGAACTTCTATTGAATAATAGTTTATACAATAACGAACTATCTATTTTGCTCTTTTCACGAATTTTTTTATCGGATTCTGGATTTATGGATAAGGGAATACTGATACTTTGAAAAGTTTTTGTATTGTACACTATCGTTGTATCGTAACATCGGCCATTAGCGTAAAATTGTATACTACAAGAGTGTCAAACAAGTTAGTGTAGTCTATTTACGCTCACGATACCGAAGTATCTCTGTGTTCGGAGAGTTATACTGTGTTGGCAGCATAATGGGACTAATCCCTCTGCTGCCAACACAATATAACAATCCTCCCCTTCCCCAAGGAGCTCATTATTGGAAACCTTAATCATCGCGTGGGAACACAACACAAAAAATACACAGAAATATATATTATGGAGTTAAAGTTAGTTACCATAATTCTTATGCAAGAATTTTCTGGCAATATGCAATTCTTTTCCGGCTATCGTCCATTATGGGAAGTGCCTACATAATTTTCATGTATTATGAAAAAGTCGTCGGCAGTGGTTGGTAGCGTTTCATACTGTCGTTAGGTAAGTTTTATTTACTCGGCAGGAGAGTAGCGAGCCTCGTGCCGCGGACCTTCCTAATGTGTTATTATGTGAAATAAAACTCGCCTCAACCATACCGGTATACCGACTCGGCTATATTGCTACGCTCGACTCGATAGCACTACGAGCACGGAGCCTTAAATTAAATATATTACTGCCACATATACAAATTTTTGATATGTCGATATTATTATATATGAGTCCTATACCTGCATAATTTATATTTGATAATTTGTTGGTTTGCAACATCTTTAACAAATTTAATTTTACCTGCAAAGCAGTATGGTATATTGTCGTAGGTTTATTTGAAAATATAGGTACTTTTCCATATTACTTTATATTTTTTATTTGTTAGTATAACCTAATTTTGACTTGTCCGTTAATAATTAAGTATTTTTATCATCAACGCTGGTTTCAATCAAGAAGAGCTACCAATATAAACCAAATACCGGTAGCAATATACATATATACTTGGTAACATTGGTAACATTGTTTTGGCACAGAAACTAAACGTAACGATGACATCCGCAGAAGTTAAAAACTGTGTAAGTCTAACAAATTAATACAAGATACGATTAAAAATAATAATAAATCATGTAAGTATGTGTGTGTTGTGAGTGCGGGTGTGTAAGTATGCGTATGTGTGTGTGTTGTGTATGTGTGTGTGCGTGTGTGTATGTGTGTTTGTGTGTGTGTGCAGAGTGTATATGGATTATTTTTTTATTTAATAAGTATGGTTAGATGTTCTTCGGTATCTTGATACGATAAAGATTTAAGCCACTCGAAACATTTTAGTTTGCATTTGTATGAAGAAAGAGCATAAGTGTTTAACATTTTATTGAGTCTATTATAAAGCATGGGACTAATTTAATGGTAAAACATTCTCCTCAAAGCGTAGATATGGTACCCACGTTTCGCTGGAGATATATCTGATGGCAAGTCTATCGCCGTCTTCCAAACGCAATTTGAAATACGTCTATGAATTCATTCTTAAACGTTTCCAGGTATATTAATTATTTTTCTCTTTGTAAAGATCGTGCTTTGAAAAATCACTGTTCTTAAGTTAATAAACACTAGCAACATCAAACAATTGTTTTACCTTACACAACTTATATGTATATACATTTAAGTATTTAGTTAGTTCATATAATTTTTTATTTTTTTAAATACACATTAGAACGGCCAGTAGCCAATTACTCTAAAAAGGTAAAATAATACTAGCGGTCCGTCCCGGCTTCGCACGGGTGGACATAATCAATCCAGTAGTTTCAGAGCCTATAGGTATCTAAACAAACCAAAACCTAAACAAACACACTTACATACAAATCTTTCCTCGTTTCCTCCTCTTAGTAAAAGCTGACTATACGCAATGAACTGGCCTATATTTACATATAATATGTGTGTTTGATTGCTCTTTAATTGGAATTGCTACGGCACTTTCTGCGGTTGGCATTTGCGTAAATATGCTTTTGGTATCAGTTTGTTACTACTGTTGGGGCTAATTGAGTAAAACGATTGTTATTGATAAACACATACTCCAATTAGTAAAATTCAAACGTTCATATGTTTATATATTATACCATATATAAGATAGGTGCCAGTAATTGGATAGTATAGGTATATTTAACAAGAGTGGCAAACAAGCATACGGCCCACCTGATGGGAAGCGGTCACTGTAGCCTATTTACGCTCACGATACCGAAGTATGGAAAGTTATAATGTGTTGTCATCATAACGGGATTAATCCCTCTGCTGCCAACACAATATAACAGTCCTCCCGCCTCCCCAAGTAGCTCATTATTGGAAGCCTTATTCACCGCGCGGGAAAACAACCAAAAAAAAAACATTCTCCAGTCGGGCAGCTCCAAATTCGAACGGGAAACCCGTTATGCCTAACCTCTCTTCATAATTGATAGGATGTCAGTATGTTATTTATTCTAGCCGTCTGCAGGTTCAACGGACAATTCTTGCATTACCCCGTATATATTTATATATATATCTTCACGCCCTCCCGGAAGTGTCCCTGAAGGGGTAGGCAGAGGTGTGTAGGTAGTACCCACACACCCACTTTCCGACGGTAATATATTTTAGGCGCCAACGTGACAGATGGCGAGTCGATTGACGTTACTAAAGTACGACTATACACATGTGCGGATGTGCGTCTTTGAATTTCTTTCTAAGAGTCTGCAGGTTTCCTTTAGATATTTCCCTTCATCATAAAGCTCGTGGTGTGGCTAATAACTGTACTTTAGTTAAAAAAACTCATCGTCATACAGTCGGCATTCGAACGAATTTCGGATGTGTATGTATCAAATCCAGTAGATGTCCAGTAGACGCACACATGGTATAGCAAGGCCCCTTGAGGAGTACAGCTGCCGCGTCCTAGGCGTATGCTAGACGGCAAAAACCTAGGACTTCTAATTAATTTATCTGAAGCGAGCTATATTATAGCAGATGGAAGCCAGATTTCCAATATAGAGTTCGAATGTCACACTGAGACGTTTCAAATAAGGAATGTGTTCGACAGCGCTGTCACGTTCATATGGCGTGTTCGGGTGCAATTTGTTGGGTCGCACCGCCTACTGTAATAACGACTTCCGTACCCCGTCGTGGCGCCTCCTCAAATTGGTCGCTTATCACCAATCTACGGTGTAGAGTAGAATATCAGTTGGGCTGGTCGCAATTTGTCAACCGCGCGCTGCTGTTACTTGTTTCCTCGTTGACTAATTATCGTATGACGGATAACATCCGACCGATTGATTTTGAATATATGGTCTTGAATCAGCAATTGCTGGATTATGGATTATAGCTAGAGTAGAGCAACGTTATCTACGTGACAGAACAGAAGTGTGTCTACAATATTTCTTTGTCTTCAACTAGGGTAGACGTGTAGCGCCTCTTTGCCGGGGTTGAATAAAGGTACTAGGTATCCAGATATTTTCACGTTGATATTATTTTACAGTAAATGTTGTCATATGATAAATTACCGAACGATAATTACTGTTGAGATTCTCCTAAATTTAATTTAGGAAATATTTTTCGGTACGTCCCGCCAGGGTTTGAACTTTTTTATTTATTTATTATACTTACAACTATCCTTAAGGTTAACTTATTACAATAGAGTAGAACAAATTAATCCTAAAATTAACTTGCAATCTTGTTTTTGTAAATGACTATATATATCATTGTGGTGAGTGAATGAATGAATGAATTTGTATATCTTGGAAGCATGTTCACACGAGATGGAAAGTATGAAAAAGATATTGAAAGAAGGATAACTGCCGGAAATAAGGTGAATGGAGCCATGTCGGCGTTGATGGGCAGTAAAAGTCTGAGCAAGAATGCTCGAGCTGCTGTCCACAACGCGATATTGGTACCTACCTTATTGTATGGCAGCGAATCCTGGGTATGTCAGAGGAAGTATGAAAATAGCTTGAATACAGTCGAGATGCGATCTCTTCGAAAAATGTGCGCCGTAACGATATTAGATCGAATCCGTAACGAAGAGATTCGCAAATCAACTGGCGTGATTGTAAAGATGAAGAAAGGCATGTTACGTTGGTTTGGACACATAGAAAGGATGAGTGAAGAAAGATTGACGAAACAGATATACAAAGCAAAAGTGTGCAAGAAGAGGCAGAGGAAGGCCACGTTCCAACTACCTGGATCAAATAGATCGGACTCTCAAGGACGGGAACGTTAAGAGTACTCGAAACCGACGAGCATGTATGAAGAGACTGATGAATGTGGACGAAGCGAAAGAGGTATGTAAGTCTAGAGAGAACTGGCGCTCTATACTCTCTGCCTACCCCGTTAGGGTCTTGGCGTGATGATATGTATGTATGTATGTACTATATATATCTACTTTAGCCACTCGGCCACCACGCCTTCTATTTTATTTAATATTTAAAGAAAGTATGGATATTTAAGTCTATCATGGACATTTCCAGAGTAGTTATATACATGAAAATAAGATTGGAATTATTACCTCTGAATACAAATATGCACGAGTTATGAGTTACTGAAAACTTTGGTATATTTCTGTAGAGTACGTTCCAACTTACTGGTTTATTGCTTTCAGAGATATTATTTCAAAGAACTCTTGGAAGTTATTCCGCACATACGTCTGGGATACGTAATCCCAGAGGCTCTTATTCGGCTACTTAGTTTAAATAGTGAGACCACATGTGTACAGACCTCCTTGAACATATTTGTACTTGGAATAGGATGCTTATTCCACTGCATATCAGTTGACATTTGAGTTGGAGGAAGGCAAAATATTCATTCCCATTACTTTTTGGTAAATATTGTGATAACGTCAATATCGTTGATAAATACATTGCTTGTTGTAGTACATATATTCAGGTTTAATCAAATAGAAAATGTTTTATTACCTTTATGAACAGTTAAAAGCCCATAAAGCTATGAATAAGTTTAATGTGCGATAAGCTATAATTAAATATTTGTACCAGACTGAATTACAAAGCATTTGTAATATTGGCTTGCCGCTTGTTAATGTGTTAAAGAACAGAATGATGATGGTGATGATTCGTAGAGTTGGATAAGGTACAGCGAAGAATATGTAACCCAAAGTGTTAATAAAACGGAATAGGTAATAGGTACTTCAGGTCCAATGTGACACATGGCGAGTCCTACGGAAGTGTCCATTGGGAACGCTGGCAACATTTTTGCGTTATAATACTAATAAATCATTTCGTTTCAGGCAACACATTCAAATAGCCCATACAATATATACCTTATCCTAAAATATATACAGATATTACATAAATACCTTACGGACTAACATATATATCATAATAGTATCACTTCCTCGTGTGTTATAGATAGCGACGCTGATTTTCCAAGCGATATTACAGTCTGTGATGATGTCAGATCATCTGCAACATTTCTGAAGTCCAATTACCGCAAATATGTTAATAAAGCCGAATCAAGTATATTCCCGATACTTGAGGCTCTTGCTGAAGCACTGGAACATCTTGCGCGATTCTCTTCTTGTGTGATTAACTAAAATCATACCGATATTTCAGTTACTAGCCAAAAAAATTCTTGAAATTTGCGTAAATATTTAAGTATTCAATGTCCCACACTTATCAGAAGCTTACACCTTCAATTTGCTTATAATCTTGAATGTAATCGGCTTAGATAGCTTTCTAGATCGTGATCATTAAAAGTTCGGGAAAACTCGTGAAAATGTATCTCTCGAAAGTTCGATCGCTTTCTTCTTCAGGGTTTTTCAGATATATAATAATGATTAGGCAAAAATACGCCGGGTAAGGGCAGATACTATCAATCACAGGAAGAAGGGCGACTAGGTAACCAATATCAAGTTCCAGCGATGAGTTTTCAAACCGTAGGAAAGTTACACACCATTTTTTATAATTTAAAAAGCCGTGGTGGCCGAGTGGTTCGAGCAGTTGCCTGCGACGCAAAGGTCGCAAGCTCGAATCCCGACTGTACCAATGAGTTTTTCTGAACTTAAGTACAGTAATTAGTCATACCAGGAGCTTTACGGTGAAGGAAAACATCGAGAGGAAACCTGCATACGTCTGAGAAGAAATTCAAAGGCGTATGTATAGTCGTGCTTGAGTAACGGCGATGGACTCGCCATCTGTCACGTAGGCACCTAATATACCTCTGGCGGAAAGTGGGTGTGTGGGTATTACCTATACACCTCTGCCTACCCCTTCGGGGACCCTTGTGGGAAGGCGTGAGGATATATATATTTTTATAATTTACGGATGGGATAATATGGCCGGCTGATGGTCTCGCATTGACGGTCTTCAGAGAACAGTAATTGTGCAAGTAGCACAATGTAATCACAAGATCAAGTTCAAACTGCATATTGCATTTAATTTGTGGATACTTTGTGGTCAGTGTTCTAGTTGGAAAGCTCGTATTCTGAATACGACATCAGATAAGTTCTAGATTTGTTGTGTTACAAATACATTATATATTAATATTACAAAAATATATATATACAGGGTATTTCTACAATTAAAATATGACCAACGTTTGTTCTACTTACCTAATCCAATCGATCGGATACTCAAGGATGAGAATATCAAGAGCAATAGAAATAGGCGAGCATGTAAGAAAAAGAAATTGGACAAAGCGGAGGGGGTCTGTAAGTCTATTCTCTCTACCTACTGAGGGGCTCGGCGATATGATATGTATGTATATTAGTATGTTTCTTGTGCTATGTAGTAGTGTTAGTGTTATGTTACATGTCGAAATAAGTAATAAAGGGTAATGGTGCTGCAATGGTCGTCTGGCATGGAAATCCAAACCCAAACTTATAACGTTAGGCTTATTATTACATCACGTGTGTTGTGTGTCACGCACGTTTGCCTTTTATTCGTCACAAATAACATTTGAACTTAGAATTTATTGATCGTATTCACGACAAAAGCGTTAGTTCGTCATTGCTCTTTCAACTTAAATACAGTAATATATCTAAGAGCCTTACAGTATAGGATGTCTTCGGGTGGATTCCTACATTCGTTTGAGAAGAAGTTCTAAGGTGTATCGCAAGGAAACTCAAACTCAAAACGTGCCAACGTATTTCACGTTGGCGCGTTTTGAGACACGACGACGGGCCATCTGCTTCGCGGGTACAACATTAAAAATATTATATTTGCCTACTTTCTTGGGGACTATGAAGGTATTGTGGGAATGCATGAACATAAAAACTCTAACCTAGAGTCAAAATTGCATTCGTAGCCACCTAAATAGTATATTTTTAACTTCATTGCAATAGCATGATCTACATAATAAAAACAGCGTGAAAAGATTGAGTGAGCATGCAAGTAATGTTAATCCATTAATATATGCACGCTGTACAGTGGCGTGCATAACGAATACACTTGTAATGTGCTCAAACGCGGTGCTTTCACAGCAATTCTGTAATAGTTACAGTTCGTAAGGTATGCTTTATATTTTTTAATTAACTCTCTTGTTACGTAGATACATCGACCATTCGATGTTGTCAGAGTGTAGCTTTTTGTCTTGCTGACGACTTCAGTCCCGTGATCTCAAACTAATTATAAAAAAAAACTTGTTTACACTTTGCATGTTTGTATATTATTTATTCAGTGTTAAATGTAACAATATGTTTAATGTCACGTATACATTTCAATGAAATGTACAGCATTTGGGCGCAAAGTATTCGATATCGACAAGTAAATACAACTCGCGGCTGTGGGTGCGACATTCAATTGACTGCCAGACCAACGGAATCATCAATTTTATGTAAACTTACGAACGTAAATGTAATTCATATCATATCATATTAATATAAATATGTATATTATTATTAAGCTTCCACTTCTTGGAAAGAACATAGAAATAGGTCTAGGATTATTATTATTTATATAATACTTATCTATCAAAAATTATAATTTAAATATTTTATTTTTAGTCAGAACGAAAAACATTTAAAATACTGTTGGTATAATAATTAATAGGTAAATTTAATAAGATACCTATTTACTTGTCCTCTCGCTTACTACTTGTTGTAAAAAGTATAAGGCAGACCATTCTACGCAGTGACTACAACACAATGATTACCCCTATCTATAGCCAATTATAATATAAAATAACGAATAAACGTTAACCTTATCCTTATTACAAAAATTACTTGTTCATTTCCTCGAAAATCCGCGTACCACTTGTGTGACCCCGTGGCGTGACAGCTGCGTATTCCACCTAGAATTAGAGGCATAACAAGCAAATATCCGAAGATTTATGTCACAAATAATTAAAACTAATTGCTGCCATAAAGTTAAAGCTCAAGTGGCTATTTTTACGATCATTATGACCTGTAGTTACTTACGTCTCGTTTCAGGTCCTCAGGGTAGTAAAATCTTTTGTTTGTGTAGGATCCCAAAGACATAGTAAATGTAAGATCAAATCGATCGAACAAACAATTAAGAGGATTTGAAGAATGCAGGCGTGTATGTGGAGACTAATGAATGTGGATGCGGCATAAGAGTAAGTCTTGTGATGGCTGGCAACTGTACTATATCTGCCTAGCGCGTGACTTGGCGTGATGCTATTTTGTAGATTATATGAAAGTTCTGTGCCCAGAAATGATTAATTATTGTTATGTAAACGTCACCTATTTTGTACGGATACTATATTTTTTGTGTCTTTACGTGATAGATAAAGAGATATTCGAAGTCTTTGCAGATCATTAGGAGAAACGAGAGTACAGTCTGCCTAAGAATTCTAGTTATAGGTGTGAAGTTCTTAGGATATCGGTTTATCTTACATTTGAAGTGGCGTCAATTCAAAGCCTCGTTAAGTTTGTGCTACCTCGCGGAAATACCTCCCACAAATACGTGCTTGTCTGCAGCTGTCTACAAACTGCATGTCGTTATCATGTGAAAAATATAAGGGATAAACAAAATATTATGCGGCAACAGAATTCTGTAAGGCAATACCTGTGTATATTGGGTAGGTGTTATAATTTTACTGCAAAAATACGACTAAACAAAACTATAAATGAGGTCTGTTTAGCCGTATTTTTACAGTTATATATCACGCTTTCGAATGAGGTTTTGAAAAATGTATAGGGGTTTAAATAGTACCCACTATTCAAGGAATATGGTCGTAATAGTACGTCGTTTTCGGCCGTCGCATATTATGGGGTTGCCAAAACAAATTAACAATAAATTTATAACTTTAACTGCTTTTTACACGACATATGTATATTTCTATCTTTACTTGGAAGCAGTTCCGAAGTTCAACTGTCCTCCCTTTCTTACATTTTAAATGCGAAGGTTGTGAGGATGTTTGTTCGTCTCCTCAAACGACTGAACGGGATGGGAGGAAATTTGGCGCAGATAAACATCATTAGCTTTATTAACACAAAGGATGATGATAGATGTCCTGAAAATGAAAACAATTAATGAAACAATATTACGCGGATGAAACCGTGAGACACACTTTGTCTCATATAAATGAGAGTAAAGGCCGGATCGTTTTGGCATACCTTCTCGTGCTACCGCATAAAGTGTTGTACGTGATGTCTGTATATGTAAAGGAGCTGTTAGCGAAGCCGCGTCGATCAGAGCTAGTTGGCTTGCGTGTTCTGCCCCGCGTCGGCCGGCGAAACTTTCTAACAGCCACGTAACAACTTCACTTTACACTATCAGTCGCTTGGAATTAATGCCGCACTGGGAATTAAATACGTTTTACTACGTTTTTAAGCATGATTGATGTTAATCTAAATAGCTAATTTAAAACTTTTATAATTTAAATGTTTGTCAGGTATTACCTAATATTTTAGAGTATCTTATATCATTGCAACTTTCCGAAAAGTTATATTAAGAATACTCTAAGTATCGGCTCCATTAATTCACAAAAAAGTGTTTTAGGTTGAGACCTAGACTGTAACATTTTTTTATCGCGCTCTTTAAGTAATTTAGAAACAATAAATTAAATAGAATCCGCTTAGAATCACTAATTTGTTTATAATTGCAAGAGGTATTCTTGCAATTTGGACAAGTATTGTGTATTATTACTTTAAAAATATCTTCGACGCAAAGGTAAGAGATAGGTTAAAGTATATGAGTGAGAGAAAAGACGTCTGTTGTGACCTATATTGAGTTTAAAGAGATTGTGATGAACAGAAGCAAAGGAGTTGCAATGGAGACGTCGACAAGAGCCTTACATTTTAGATGAATATTGCATTCACCGAATTGTAAGCGGAATAAGCAGATTAGAAGGATCACATCATATAAAATGAGCATGTATAAAGAGACTGATGAATGTGGTCGAAGCGAAAGAGGTAGAGAGAACTGGCGCTCTATACTCTCTACCCCGTTGGGGACTCGGCGTGATGAAATGTATGTATATGTATGTTCACCATTTAAAAAAAAAATATATAACAAAGAGAAATCGGCACTGTATGAAGGTTACAACCCCACATGTTCTTATATTATGGTTCAAGTACATCGAGCAGGGTTGTATTTTTACTAGTACTTCAGTGTTATATATTGATGAGCAACGTAAAAAGACAGCCCACAGCGTGCGTTTGTCAAGCTAATTGCAAAAGTGTATCCATCTGATAGCACAAACAGTTGCTTTGGTCCATTGTCCACACTGGTGTTTGCACTGAGCAGCCTAGATACATCCCCTTTCAATAGTAGGACTATCTATAGTTTGATCGGGCCGCCTATGCTCTATTTACCTAATGTAATGCTAATTTCATTTAGTGCATCTAGTTCACGGAGAATATACAGGGAATGTTTGTGTATTAGGAATAGCTTTATATTACATCTTCTATATGTATAAAAATGTATGTTTGTCTGTATGTCCTTAATAGAATTGTAAACGGCTGGCGCCACTGGGTCCGTGGTTTTTATTTTTTCACTCAAGCGAAGCTGGGCGGAATAACGTAGTTATAAATAAAAATTATCTCCTTCACCGTCACAACGAACTTTACGGTGAAGGAAAACATCGAGAGGAAACTTGCATACGTCTGAGGAGCAATTCAAAGGCCTCGCCATCTGTCACGTTGGCACCTAAAATATATCTCTGGCGGAAAATGGGTGTGTGGGTACTACCTTTACACCGCTGCCTACCCCTTCGGGACCCATGTGGGAAGGCGTGAGGACATATTACCGTTTGTTAATCTCGATAATTTTATTATTATTTATTTATTAATTATAATATTCAAAAATGGGGATTTTTGGGTTTATTTGGATTGTCCACCGGTTGGTTTGAATTTACAATATGTGGCGTTGCGATCTTAATAGATTTTTATTTTACCATCTGAAAAGCTGAGCGTCATAGCAGATAGTACTTAATTTTTAAGTACCTAAAGTTAAAGAAAAGCAATGGATATCCAGGTTCAATTACGGTTTGCATCCTAGGCTTTCTATATGAAAAAATTGCTTGTTTTATACTCTTGGTATAACGGTATATGGGAATATCATCGGGAATTCTGCATAAGTTTTGAGAAGAAATTCGAATATGTGTGTTGACGAAGTCGTGCCTGAGAAGGCGTCAATAATATAATTAGTTCGTGAAGATTTTAGATATTTCACTGAAACGTGTTATTATACCTACATTAAAAAAGTCATAGGAAAAAGGGTTTTATAGGAGGATAATCAATATTTTTACCTATAATTGGGTGACATTAAGTAATGCCTTGTTACTATGTAATCTATGTTTTCTATGTAGTGACTTCAGTACACTATTGATGATTACCTATATAAACCGAAGTAATATATGTGTAGCGAAAATATAGCTCGTGTAGTAGGGTTTCATCTCTCCAGATATAAAAAGGCTTTGCGCAATGGTTCATAATAAAAAAATATTGGCAAAATCAAACACTTGCGGTCTATACAAGTCAAAGTTAACTATGTTCTTATTACTATATATTTATAAAATAGCTAGAACTTTGTTCAGTACGTTGCTTAAACCGTTATTCTTGGAGAAGATAAACTGCTTGCTTCCGTATTCTATAAAAAGCGTGTGCAAAGGTTTTCCTTCAACTGGTTCATAAAACTAACAATATTGCTTGCGGTAACAAGACAAGAACGTTCCTCCCGAGCCCATATTCGCGGGCCATTGTCTCTCTCAGTAGACTTTAGGGGCTCGAGTCTGCACTGTTAGACTCCACAAGCCATTGTTTAGCTCCCTTCACCTGCCAAGACGGATCCCACACAAAGGCAATGCTCGTTTCTCCACTTGTGTTTGTTTTTGTTATGCAATTGTACGTTTTTGAAAGGCAAGTGAGGATTTTGCTTGTTTGTGGCTTTGAGAGTGTAAGCATGCATGTTGTTCCTACTTATGTGAATCTTTGTGGTAAATATAAACGAGGTAATATTAAGGAGGACAGTGCTTAGCGTTTGGATATCTACAGCCAGCATTTATCTAAATACACTTACATGTTGATTTTAACAACATCAAAATTAACAATAAACATTTACTACTTACATGAATGAAGCCGGCCTAATGGTAAGTGGTTACCTATGCAGACTTGTTATTCCAGTATAGGTATAACAAGTCTGCAAGTCTAAAGGAACGAAGCGTTTCCCCTTTTTGGCACAGCATGAATGCAACGCTACTAGAAAAGTCGCGATTAAGTATTAGCGATCTTCTTAAAGGCGGCTTGCTTCTACTGTTACTGTAGGGCAACTCCAGCACTTATGATTGAAAGAGAGACTGAAAGATCCGTTGTCGTTTCAGCTTAATCCTCAAAATGAACCCGAGGTAATTAAATGTAATTATTTAATTTAAAAAAATATTAAATTATTTTCTCCGTCGCAGTGGTTAGCAAATCAAAGAATTTATGAGATGTTCAGTATTGTTGAAGTTGTGGGCGACCATCGCCGAGGCAGCATATCATTAATTGGCATTATATTTAAATTATGTTAAAATAGTTTGCTGAAATATGTAACGTAATATTGTGAACATATCAAATATTTGACATGTGGTTTGGATTAAATATACTATTCGCTTACTTATTCGACAAGTTTTAATTCTGAGTTAACAACTATTTTGTTAATTGTTTGGTATGTTATGGACATACTTATCAGAAATTACTTTAATAAGATTTATTATTAATAATTACATAATATATTAATATACAAGAATTTCTCCTAATATTGTTGCATACTCGGCCGTAGTGGGACGTACGTTAAGCTGCGCCATGCGCCATAATTTACAAATATGAAAATAGTGCCAAAGCTAGGTGCCTCATAAACTCCTGCGGTGCACGGGAGTGTGCAATTTGCATTTTATGCTTCAACGCGAGACTAACAAAGCCTTGCTAGGAACACCGACTTGTCTTGAACTATATTTCTTGAAAAAGAAGACTAGTGAAATGGAGCCTTGGTATTTAAATAATTAGGACGATTTTTGAAAAGAATTCCTGAGCTGAAGAATACTCAGTCATTGTCAGTCCTAGTTATTGGGTTCCAAGATATTTGACTAGAAAACCTTCATATCCTCATTATCCCACTATATTGTAAGAAAAATTAAATTAATTATGAGCTGATTTTGGTGGTATAGTCCATTGCTGATAGTTTATGGACAATTTTTTTTTCATAAAGCACTCAACATGTTAATAAATTAATTGGAAAATGCTTTAAGTTTGGTTTAGTTTTAAGTAAATGTTTATACATAAGTAGTTACATACCTACTTAAGTCAAGACCGGATGATAGCACAAAATGAATTGATAGCTTTCAGTAAGATGGAGTGTTGGAACTCTATCCCATGGGCTTTGTGTTCCAGAGACGATGGACCCACCGTAATGTGTTAACTAACTTGTTTACACAAATGATCGATAATGAACGATGGTGGCTACAAAAATAATAGAAACATAATTACTTTGTTTTGTTGGTTTTAGAGTTCTCTCGTTATGTTTTAATCAAAGATAGCAATCAAGTATGTAGCTCACTCAAGGGCAAGCGATTTTTAAAATCAAAATCAAAATATATTATTTCAGATAGACCCTGATGAGCACTTACAAAATGTCGATAGGTGCACGGTACGTGTTGGTCGTTTTCATGGAGAAGAACCGGCAAAAAGCTCAATGTTTACTCTTTTCAAATCATTTGGCTTATAGTTATAATATTAGTTTGTTACAGCATTAGGTCGTTAAGTATGGGGGAACAGCGTAGGGTCGACAATAGGTCGTTGCTTACTAAAAAAAGATCTTAATATATCTGGGAATGTACAAAGCCTACAATGTTCACACATTCACAAATTAAACGAGTTACACAAATATTGTTATCAGTGCTGTAACTGTTCTCAGTAAAATATGAAAAATTAGAGTTGAGTATGAGAAATAAGTAAATATGAAAAAAAAGTATATTATTAGAAAATTATTGTAAAAAACTGAATAGAAGAAATAAGAATAGTTCAGACATTCAGAAATTTTTAAAAAGGATATGACTTAAGTATCCCTGTTTTACGATTCAGAGGTTTTTGAACCATTTACATTACATTAAACCAAGAAATTGCACCAATAGAAATAACGGCGGCCATCAGGTCTTGTGTCCAGAGTTTTTGGGTGCGAATCTTGAGGATCCAACTCCCTCTCCAAGAGACTCCTACTCCAAGCTCAATGCTTAAGTGATGAGCTCGAATAGTAGTACCTATGACTTTAATTACTTATGTATTTATTTATTTAAGTATGCACATCCCTGATTATACGTTTTTAGTTTAGCATCAGGTCGACTTGTGTGGAACCGTTCCCTACTATACTATTACATCCGAAACTATAAAATTGTAAACTAATTTAATATTATGATGAAGTTGACTGCTAAGCAGGATAGCGATGTTGATACCCAAGATATTTGCGTCAAGAGGCTCCAATTAGTTAAGGATATGATTGGCTCATAACGGTATTAACGTCGTATTGTAAGCGTTTGATTTATGAAAGTCAGATTTCGAATATAAAATAAATGGAACTGAAATGACCTTGACAGTTCTTTTATTACGTAAAGAGAGATATAAAACTGCCGTCCTATTCCCACGAGATAGCATAGTGACTTTCTGAATTACTTTTCAAATGCAGGCAAGTATTGTGCTTGTGGTGACACAAATCATTGGAAATAATAAATATTTGCTGAAAAGTAGTTGTTATTTATAGAGCACCAGAATTTGAATCGACAATATATGCATAGATGGTGGCTAGTTAAACTACTTGATCGGGAATGCTCGCTTTCAAATATTTTCATTCATATATCAATAAAAAGATACATTTTGACGAAAGATATAAATCGAACATATCTTGACACCTGCCAACAATGGTCTCTAAAATCATAGTAATTTCAGTCTCGTATTTATATTATTAATATATTCATGATTACATTAGTCTAGCAATTAGACAGCTGCATAAGTGACTATAATGCAAGATTGCGTCGAATTCATCTCGGCATGAAGTATGAAGTAGCAATGATTAGCTCACGTTATCTCGTGGTGGGCGGTGACGTGATCGCGAGAGTTTGTTTATGGTATATAGTTGCAACTCAACTCGGTCCCATCTGGCGAGAAGCAGACTACAGTCTCTAGGTGCACCGCTCGTAAATCTCGACACGAATTTACAACCTTACACTCAGGTGTATACATAGACATATATATTATATATTAGACTCTAGTATATCTCTGCTACGAAACATACTATATATGTATACGTTTAATTTATAACAAACACGATGACCCTGTAATTTCTTAATTCAAATTAAGCTTGTCCTAAAATCTTATTATCATCAAACAGTCCGTTCATATTAAATACGTTTTATAATTGTTTATCCAACACTTTCTTTTGATAAAGTATTCATCCATTGTAATTTTCGGGCATTAACGTACGAACAAACAAAATCCTGAATAAAAACGTTCAACTCCCCCAAAATAAGCCGAAAATTATTTTGTTGGAAATATATAAAATGTAAATAGCGTTACGTAGGAACAAAGAGTATGCCAATTTACATAATGCTGTGCACCTTTTAACTTTTGGTCTTGTTGGGAGCCGGCCTGGGCTTGAGCCAAACCGACTCTATATAGTGTGCCCAACGAAGATTATAGGCTTACGACCTCTGCTTGCATTTACCGACCACGCCACAGTGACATGTAGTTACAAAAATAACCTAATAATAAAAAATCTAAACTTTTATCTATCATTTGATATTACGACTTATCCCCACTCAAATGATAAGATATAATCGAAGTGGTGGTTGAGAAAGTGTATTCTCTCACCTTCAAACCCAAAAAATATTACATACATATCATCACGCCGAGTGCCTAACGGAGTAGGGACTCGGCTTCCTACTTATCTTCGGGGACCCTTCCCACAAGGGTCCCCGATGGGTTAGGCAGAGGTGTATATGTATAGGTACCTACACACCCGTGTGACTAATCACTGTTCTTAAGATCAGAGAACCTCATTGGTAAACACGGGATTCGAACTTGCTGTTGCAGGCAACTACCCGAACCACTCTGCCACCACATATCGTGTTCATGACACACATTTTTATTCCAAATAATACCATACACGAAAAAAAACTCACTATAGTAAAATCAATAATGTTAATATTAATTAAATTGTTGACATTGCAGTATTTTACAAAATGCCTGATATAAAATTTAATAAATAATAATAGTGTATAATTGAACTCGAGTATTGTTATTAAAAATTCAAAACATGTGAAATAAATAATAAGAATAAATTTTGTTACGTTTACTTTTGCTAGATATTTCATTAACGATGATACCTTTCATAAGTTAACTATAAAGTTATGAGCCCGAGAATAACGTTGACGTGAAACTCGACTTACTTAATAAAAGTTGTTGGTCCGATACGCCTTTATGCATCTTTTCCAGCGCAAAGACGGTCACAAGTTCGGTTTTTATTTCTACGCCATGAAATATAGCTGGCAAGAGACTCGTTAAAAAGAACACGTTCTAGTATTACCGTTGGCTAGTCGAGCGATGTCGGCTAACCCGCTTTATGTGCACTTAAAGCTGGTTCCTAGACTTGTTTCATCCACTCCAGTTTAACGCGCATCTTAATTTAAGCTTGTACGAGGATCGCCCTCGGTGCTACAAATAAAAACTTCACAAGTTCCGATGCTACGACTACCTGTTTATCGCTTACATCGCCTACGCTGCTACGACACCGCTACGAGTTTTCATACAAACTACGCAATGCTACGAGTTGCACATGCCAAATCTCCGTATAAATAATGTAGGTATGCAATATGTTCTAATATTGTTATTTATATATTATATATGAATGACAAATGATACCTATCTTCACGCCTTTCCCCAAGAGTCCCCAAGGGGGTGTATAAACACCCTCTTTTCGCTGTATGTTTGAACGACTTACAGGTTACAGGTTAGGTATGATAACATATACAGGTTACCTCGCGATTTTTCCTTCAGCGTAAGGTGTGTCTTAAGGTCAGTCATATATACACACAGTACATAAATTCAAACTCGTTATCGACCGCCAAGTACATTGAACATTAATTTTTGTCTTCAGTGGGGCTGCCATATATGCGAGTTGACCTCAATGGTGAACTAGAATAATAGCTCAATTTTGCACGATTTTTTTTAATTTTTATATACTTGCAACGGTTTCGCGCCCTTGAGAAGAATAATCTATAGCCTAAGCCTTCCTCACTAAATTACTTAATTTATTTATAGATTAATTATTAAATATAATTTTATGAATTTATTTCGTCACAGCCTTGGGAACGCACTGTAAAAGAACACGCATTTTTATATTTGAGCCTTTATAAAAGGGGAAAATAAATTGCTGCCGGTTGATATTGTAATCGATCCGTTTAACAGGAATACAGATAATTGGCTACACTTATTGATTCGCAGAAGTTATTATGGCATGTTACTGCATTAAGTGTTTCACCGTATCAGCCAACCTACGGTGAATTGGCCAACGAAGGCACTTTACGATGTATAAGGTCAAATTGAAATATTCAAGCTAATGGTGAAAACTTTCCCTTTGTAACGTTAAGCATAAGAGTAAAGTAAGAAATATATTATAACGTAGTTACATATTTCTTTCGAAATGTGTGTCCAAAGAATATGGAGGGATGCTGGAAGAAATTTGCTTCTTACCCTTATTTTTTAACAAGATAGTATACCCTTGATAAGGGTTTTTGTTACGAATATTCAATGTCCAGATAAAATGATTCATGAAGAACCTATTTTAACTTTGCACAATATATAAGAATTAATCTTTTTTAAGACGATTTTTATATTAAAAGACTAAAGGGCGAGTGGCCGAAGGATTTCCGTTGATAATTGTTAAGGCCAATATTGCAGGTTCAAACCCTGACCGTTTGTACCATAAAATTGTAATTCGATACAGTATTTTATCCCGCCGCGATCTTTACAGTGAAGGAAATCATCTTATTACGGCGACAGATTCTGCATTAATTACGTTGGCAATGAAATGTAGCGAAAGGAGGGTATTATTACTACTTTGCCTAGCCTACCCTCTGCATCTTTTGTAATATATAATAAATTGATAACTATAACATTCTTCAAATTAATTTCAAATTGACTTTATTAATGAATTGAAGCGCTTGACGCTTGATGTATGTATCCTATGAAATATTAAGGCAACTATGTGCTTTCACCAAAATTATATAAAAGAGGCAGATTTATAGACGATATATATATATATAAATGTGTATATATCTGTTCCTTATTACATAAAATGCAAGTCAATCAATTTGAAAGCGATGGCGTATCACGTAAATTTTCCGCTTAAAATTCGGCGTCTAAAGTAAGTACCAAAACTCATTAGAATTCAATTTCCAGTCTCATGCGTATTAACTTATTTACACCTTTAACAAACGATATGAAACTTAGTTGTGATGTTGTACTCAATATATAGTCGAAATCTGAAATTATAGTCTGGAAGCCGTTACGTCGCGAAGTTGTTCATGCTCCACTTAAACTTATACTTTGTTTCGATTCAAATAGATACTTTGACAGTAAATCGATTTAGACACTAATTGTTCAGTTTGGTTTCCAACAAATTTGTGTTGGATCGATTTATGAGGTATGCTAATCGACATATGTATAGCCACCACCCATACCCACCTTCCCATAAGGGTTCCCGAAAGGAGTAGGCAGTGGTGTAAAGGTGGTACCCATTATCCGCCAGAGACAGATGGCGAGTCCATTGCCGTAACTCAAGCACTATACATACGCCTTTGAATTTCTTCTCACACGTATTCAGGTCCCTCTCGTAATTTTCCTTCACCGTAATGCTCGTGGTATGACTGTTCTCTATAATTAACTTCAGAAAAACTCATCGGTACAGTCGGCATTCGATCTTGCAAACTTTGGGTTGCAATAAAGATGCAGAGTTTGTTAGTTGTTTTTAACGCGCCATTATCTGGAACTACCAATCCGATTATAAAAATATGCTTTGGATACCTCGCTTATTGCTCGAAGGCTAGGCTATGTTATCATGTTAATGCCTAAGAGGAGAATAGTATTTAGTGTGGGTGAAACCGCGGGGCGTAACATGTTACGTTGGACGAGAGGTTGGGCCCAACGTATGTTTGTTTACCACCCATGTAGTATAAAATAATACTGTTTTTAGAAATACCAAGAATTTGCTAAAAGCGTTTTCATTAAAAAACTAAATAAATACACGTAGAATAAACTAGGTATATAGGTAATTGTGTTTGCAGAAAGGCGACCGTTCGTTCCTTATACTGTACAGTAAGTCCAGCCAATATAAGGTCGGCAGTGTGCGACTGATACTGAGCCGCTTAAAATCAGGCGGGCCGTAGGTAAGAGCCATGTATAAATATATATATTATTAACCCAAATATAATTATCTCTGTCGAAGGGTTTTGTAAAACCTTGGTCTACAATTGCGGATTAAATATATATACTACGTTTATACATACGCGCATAAAAATGCATATACTACGTAAATACATTGAAACTGTTACACTTTCCATCAACCTTCAAACAAATATACTTAGAATTTGATGGAAAGCGGCAGTTTACTTCTGTTATTATTTTTGTAAGCCCTCTTAATTGACTGTTAAATCATAAATGGATTGTCAACATGGAAAAAGAAAAATACAAAGTAACAAGAAAAGCCCCGTCAAATGTTAATTGCAAGATAAGTGCTGCCAAATAAGATTTCCAGGTTGTTTTCCTTGAAAGCTGTCCCTCAAATCTTTTACTTTTGTTCCAAAGGCATCTGCCCCTTTTCAACTTAAGTTAAACAAATTTCACGTAACAGACTTTTTCGAGACCCACCTGCAGGATTTAGGAGATCTGAGAGGTTTTCTTTTTACCATATATGTATATAATAGGGGATAAGTTTCAAACCACGGTCTATTCCAAAACGTTTTTTACTGAGTCAACTCTTTTGGCACTTTTAATGGGATCAGAATTGCCAATATAATTCCAATTTATAGCATTCATATGGTTATATAAGGCCAATAAGAAGAAGGCCGGTTGAACTGGACATGAACCTGAACAACAATGGTTGGAAGGTCGGAGGTCTTCGCCCAGCAGTGGGATATAGAAAGCTATTAATAAAATAATATGTTGCTTAGTTGAGAATAAAAGTTTCCAGTAGTAATAAAATGTTATATGTATAAGTACTTTTTATCTCTAAAGAAAGTTCTCAGATCTAGTGTATATACAAATTTATATTATAGCCTTCACGCGGCAATATCAAAACCACTCTCTGTAATTCGCAATAAATCAGCAATAACCCACAAAACGTAATGATTACTTTCCCGATGTGGTATTTATGATAAAATATGACATAGTAGCTAATAAAACACATTAGTATTCACCACAAACGCAGCCGCGATGTGATGGTGGATGTTGGCACCGTAACTCATCCACTCCAATATCAGAGAGATTGAGAACGCTAAGTTATAGCTGTAACAATTTCGTATTGCCCTATAAAACCACACTTTCGCTTTATTTATACGCCGTAAAATGATCAATATTCGGTATTGCCTTTAGATGGGTACATTTACATATCTATATACGACTTTTGTTTGAAACATTTCCTTGATATTTATTCGACGCTCGTGGTTATAATGTATCAAAGTACATACGTTGCGAACTTTTGCACCTTATTTGTTTACGTCGTGGAAACACAAACCAAAAGATTATTAACGTATACAAATAAATGCGATTTTAGTGTCTGTTTATAATATCAAAATGAGACGATTTTTATAGGACTGTGTGTGGCAGATAGCTATGTTACAAGGAATAACTTGACACTTACTACTTTTCTTGGATTGTACACATAAATTTTGATTTTTATATGCATATGAATGAATTAAACGCTAGTGAAACCACAGGACACAGCTTCTCTTAGTGAATATTATATTTGTAACCGCTGACCTTGCTCATTAGGCGAGAAAAATAGTTTCAAGTGAATAACTTGATAAGTGGTTATAAATGCTTTTTTCCGAGTGTGTTCGCAGTGGGGCCAGTCATTCTATCACGATTCACGCTATCATATGAGTTATTCTGGTGGAGATAATGATAAGCCTCGGATTCACCGCTCGCCTCCACATTAAAACCTCGTTAGCCTTAGTGTAAGCTTTTGCTTTTGTTCAGCACCATTCAATGGATAGCCAACTAAACTATCGAGGGTTTGATATAAGTTTATCCAAGAATTAAGATGTTAATGGCAAAAAAGCCTCTTAAACCCATCATACTAAATTCATTCAACAAATGCGAAGTTAAAGTCATTAAAGAGCTGGAATGAAGAAATTACTTCAAACAAGTATTAAAGATTTATTTTGTTTACATCCTCAGAATTTATATCAAAATCCAACCCATTAACTGCGCTAATAGAAATCTGTCTGTGAGTCACACTAATGCACTGTAAATTTATCTTGAGTAAAAATCATAAACAAGTCTGGAGTTTGGACCATAAATAAGGGCCATATTTGTATAATAAGTCACCCCAAATTTACCCGAGTTTAATGTTGCCCATGTCCAAATGTACATTTCTGTTGCGGTAGTTGTATTGTATACAAAATTATGTACATATTTTCGTCATTTTAAGATATCGCATACTTTCTCATGGCAGACATACAGCTGGAAGTGACACTTATAACTCATGCAGGCAGTGTGGGTAACTATTGCAAAACATATTTCGAGACGATAGTGTATACTGACTAATGTAGCGTATGCTTCATATTTTGTGTAATAAGGTATTGAACGCTTGTGATTTCAACGATGTGTATGAGAACAAATTACCTAGCACTGGGTAAAGCAATAATGCTTTAACGATGTTTACAGACATCTCTGTTACGATACAGGGAAAAAGATAGCTAAATTTATCATGATTAGCTGAAATTGTGACATAGCCGAGCCATGGTGGACGAGTGGTTTGAAGAGTCACCTGACGGTCAAGACTATATGTTCAAAACTGGACTGTACTAATGAGATTTATTTATTTAAGTAGCTAAAGCGTTTGATCATACCAGTAGTCTAGGAAAGTCTACTGGATAAGAAATCCGTGAAGGTGTAACCGCGTTATGAACTCTTACTGGATTTGAACTTAAGATGTGTCGTGTTAGGAGTCCTTAACGTAAATACCGGTATACGTTAGTTCGCGTGACTAATGAGTTTTCTTCTATTTCTTATTGTTTTTCAGTTGTTGACCCTTCGCTATCGACGTTTGTTAGTCGCAAGCCAGCGGTGGGTTGGTTAATTATACCACTAAAATGATTTATTTCCACCGATTGTTATGGTAAAGATTGTTGAGCTCTGGAAATCGTATTAGGAGTTCATGTCAACGGGGCATTTAGCTATGCGATATCAATCATATGCTTATAAATACTAGATGGTCACTTGATTTTGGTAAATTGATAAGCATGAGCTGGGGCCCATTAGGAATAAGGTCAGTTTTTATTTGTCTACTTGTTTTCATAAATACAGTGTTGGTAAGCGAAGAAAATACGCTGACATTAATAAGGGGGTATGAAACATATTGACAACCCTTGATTTATATTGTTCGAACGGATTAGGATATAAAATATATAATACCGATGCCGACGCTTTATGAAAATTAAAAAACAGACTCTTACATACATACATATCATCACGCCAAGTTCCTAGCGGGGTAGGCAGAGAGTATAGAGCGCCAGTTCTCTCTAGGCTTACATACCTCTTTCGTTTCGTCCACATTCATCAGTCTCTTCATACATGCTCGTCGGTTTTGAGTACTTTTAACGTTTCCTTCCTTGAGAGTCCGATCGATTTGATCCAGGTAGTTGGAACGCGGCCTTCCTCTGCCTCTTCTTGCACACACTTTTGCTTTGTATTTCTGTTTCGTCAATCTTTCTTCACTTATCCTTTCTATATGTCCAAACCAACGTAACATGCCTTTTTTCATCTTTACAGTCACGCCCTCATTCACGCCAGTTGATTTGCGAATCTCTTCATTGCGGATTCGATCGTATACCGTTACTCCGCACATTTTTCGAAGAGATCGCATCTCAACTGCATTCAAGCTATTTTCATACTCTTACATTATTCATACTATTTCAGACTCTTACAGAGGTTATGTATTTTGATAAAAGTTTGCCTTTGTTCATTGGTGTTCCTAGGTCAAATACCGGAAGATGCGTATGCTAAATTCTAAGTAATAGACTGTGATTGCGTCACATACGTCGGGTTCCACTATACTAGCGTACTCAAGCTGACCAGGTACGAAACTCCCGTGAATTGCGTTTCAGTAATCAAAACATTTTAGCACTTTTATACAATCAAATTGTTATTGGACAGACTAGTCTAGTTTACACTCAAGTATTACACCGAGATCTCTTATTTCGGTGACTTTGTGCAGAGCTTGGATGTTCTGATGTTATTGTTGAGAATATGACATTTTAATTTTTTTATATGATAGCACTTCTGAGTGGGAGCACAGTGGTTATATTATGTGCCTGAAGAGCTGAGATTATAAGCTCAAAATCGATGAATTATATTCAAGAACTTGTGCCATTGTGTGTGGTATCACAAGCGTTAAATTGGATATTATGTGATATCAGTAGATTCAAATAAACGGATTGTAATATATCTTTGTTCAAAATCTCGTTTAATTCCGTACAGGCGTTCTGGCGTGATTGAGAAACAAACGTCCTCACAAAGTTTAATATCCTCACGCCTTCCCACAAGGGTGTATAGGTAATACCTACACACCCACTTTCCGCCTGAGGTATATTAGGTGCCAACGTGACATATGGCGAGTCCATCGCCGTTACTCGAGCACAACTATACATACGCCTTTGGATTTCTTCTCAGGCGTATGCAGGTTTCCTCTCGATGTTTTCCTTCACCGTAAAGCTCGTGGTGTGACTAATCACTGTACTTTAGTTCCGTAAAACTCATTGGTACAGTCGGGATTCGAACTTGCGATCTTTGTGTCGCAGGCAACTGCTCGAACCACTCGGCCACCACGGCTGTCCTCACAAAATTTCATCAATACTGGTGGGATGCGTTTTTATGATTTTTAGTTCACTCAGGGAAGAGAAATCAGTGACCGAGGCTTAGAGTGAAGGAAACATCGTGAAGGAAACTTCATACGTCTAAGATGTTCAAAGAGAAGTAAATAGCAAGAGGGAAACGTTAGTTACTATATTAATATCTCCGGCAAAGCGTGAGTGAGTGTATTATTGAGTGTTACAATAAGTTGGCGATTAGCAAAATAGGGTTGGGGTACTCCGATCATATTGCTTAATGGCGCGCCTTAGACAATCAAGAACTATCTTGTAATTGGGCAATTGGAATGGCATGAGACAGAGAGTCTTCGAGCGAGTTTTGCACATCTTTGCTTTGTTCATACGTATCGTATCGGGGGATAAACATAAATCAAAATTTACTAAGTTCATTCGATAGTTTTACTAGCTATGGTCGGCGGTTTCACCCGCGTAATATTTTTATTTTATTGGTACATTTTGTTTCTGGAATAAACATGCTAATCCAGCTTATAATCTGCCAAATGTCATACAATTCCCGTTTCCAATTCCATTCCCAATTCAGCCGTTCTGGAGCATATGCGATGAGTGGGCACCTTAACAAAAAACAATTTGTGTAGATAAATAAATTTTAATAATAAAAAAAACATGTAATTTATTAATACATTAGCGTAATCTTTATTTCTAACTATTTTTCATTTTATTTGACTGTCAACACAAACAAGTCAGGGTTCAAGCTATTAAATATTTGATATTCTAGTGATTTTGATATTTTGTTAATCCAAGAACCACACATGTTTTAGTATCTACGTATACATTAAGTCTGGCGGCCGATCAATTATATGGAATTTAATACATAAAACGAACTTTTGGCAGAACTCGTTTGAAGCTTTGAACTAAGCTATACATACCTATATATCTTTATATATTATTCATATTTATTATTATTTTATTATTATTCATCTGTACGTCTGAGTGCCACCCAACTTCTAAGTGGTTAGACCGATTTGGATGATTTGTTTCTGCATATGTCTCAATCGTATCTCAAAGCAATGTCGACCCAATCGTGTTTCTAGAGCATTTTTTTTCGCCCATGCAAGGCTCAGCGGGACTAGAGTATATTTATCAAAATTTGGTTAGGAAATAACACCACAAGTGATTGTGTTTTCTAAGACACTAGCGATTCATCCTGGGTAGTAGTAGTTAATTATTATGCCTACAAGTTTTGTTCTGCCGGAGGGTCGCATTAGGTTATTTCAACCAATAAACTCAAAACTTTAACAATATGTACGCTCAAACCTTCCTCGTGAAACATTGCGTATTGGTGAAAACCGCATGAAAATGTATTCTGTACTCTCTGAATTTGTCACCAACAGACGGAGAGACAGACGCGGCGGGGAGGTTTTGTTTTATAATATGAAGTGATTCTTAAAGTTTCAACGTAAAACATACATCGAAGTTTTACCTTCGACATTTTATTAACAGTTCTATGCTCATATTTTCTTTTAGTTTGGTGCTTCTAAGATCCTTGTTTTCTATACAAACACGGAAGTGCTCAAACGTTGGTTTTTCAAAAACGTTACAAATGGCGCTGTCTACAGGCAGACCTATGTTTATAGGACATTGTATGTATTCACTTGTCGGGGTTTCTGAGTTCACCCGGCGTTAGTAAATGTATTGTTAAGAAACTAGTACTTATAATTGCGAAAATAAATCTCTGTTATTCTGCTACGATTTCTCGTCTTACCTACTGCTAAATTTTAGCGAATGTTGTTATAGACATAGGTAAGACCTTGAGAAAAGATTTGCTTTACTCTTGATGGCGAAAATACAACACATAATATTAAACTTTTATGTTAAATCATTTCCTAGTACAAATTTAAGGTAGAAGAAGTTTTAGGCACCAACTTTAGGATCAGATTAAATGTTTATATGCTACGCGGGCAACATGGCGAAAAATTACTAATAACACTATACGTCATACGTATAGTCATAGACATTCACAGATTACATATACAACCCGCCTGATGATAAGCAGTCTACATACACGTGTACCACTACATACAGTTGAAGCAATTGCGTGTCTCTTTGCGATTCGGAAGAGTCCAAAGGTATGTTAGGAAGAATGCAACAGGAAGCTAGTATTATAATCTGAGCGACCACTGAAGTAAGCTTCTTTGCATATAGCGCGAGGCCTGTTAAGTGATAGTTACGAAAATGGAGCGATTCTTAGGAACTTTGGGGTAAGGGTGTAATTAGTTGTAGCGAGGAATTCGGCGTGATGATATGTATGTAAGTACATTGTATTGGTATTTTATATAACCTTGAGAAAAGAACGATAAATCGTGTTTTTTATTAACTCGAAGAACAACACATTACAATAAAACTTATTTTATTGTCATTAAACGGGGTATTGGATGTGGATGACGCGCAAGAGGTCTGCAAATTTTCAGTGAACTGGCGCTTTACCATCTCTGCTTACTTCGTAAAGGACGTGATAAGGCGTATACGTTATGTTAATGTGTTTATACGGTATGTTCGATAATTATTTAAGTGGCTATTCATGGAGGTAGGTTAGGTACTTGGTGGTGTAATTTTACGAAGTACCTAACGATTTATCAAATAGCTTAGTTGGTTGCAGTGTAACGTGGAATGAACGCCATTTTCTGGTTGCAAGCAATTCAGTGAGATATAAAGTAAAAGCAGACTTATCTCGAAGGATGCTCAACCTCGTGCAGCCCAGTTAACACGACAGCGTTTGTGAAAATTGATGTCGGCTGTCTTTGACATCTAATTAGAGACCCGCTACGAAATGTGTAAACACACTTTTTGGGAGCATTGTATGTCACGTATATTTATTTATTACAAAAACCAAATATATATATATATATATAAACTGACAGCCACATAGCCAAAGCACTTATATATGTACACTAAAGACATATGCTGTGTACAAATAATTAAGTTAATTATATATACATAGATCCATATACATATCATCACACCGAGTACCTAACGGGGTAGGCAAAGATATATATAGGCAATAGAATAGAATTATATGTATATAATGAAATTATAATAATAATACAATTAATTGAGTTAATCATAAATTACTATATTCGAAGATTAAATTGTATGTGCCGACGTATTATATCGACGTATATCTGTCAACGCAATTCTCTTTTCATGCACAATTGCTTGTATTTGAGATTTTTCATAATTTAGGAAATGTGCTTGCTATGTTTACAGGACTTTAAATTACGGAAAGTGGGAAATAAATTGTGCATTTAGTTTGGCTGGAGGGACGTTGAGACAGCGTTTGTACAAACATAGGTATATATATATTATATATGTATATAACTTCGGTTAAATGTGTGTAATGAAGTCTCTACCTACCCCTTCAGGGACATTTGTAATTATTTTATACCACAAGGGTGGCAAACAAGCATGCGGCATGCATATTTTCACGGCTTCTTACAAAAGTCTTTGAAGAGGTAGGTAGAGATGTGTACCCACCCCTACACACACAGTTTTCACTGGAGATTTACATTTTAGTTGCCAATGTGACAGATGGTTAGCTCATCGCCATTTCTCAAGCACTAGCTATGCCTACATACGTCTTTGAAATTTTTCTCGCAATTTTTCTTCACCGTAAAGCTCGTGGTGAGACTAATCACTGTACTTCAGTTAACAAAAACTCATTGGTACAGTCGGAAAGTTAGAACTTGCAATCTTTGTGCTGCAGGCGATTGCGGGCGATTGAGGCGCGAATACTTCGGTCTCCACGGTTATGACCACTGGGGACTATGGGGTGAGAGTTCTAAATCTTCACGCCTATAAGAGTCTCCAAAGCGGTAGGCAGAGTTGTAACATATAGTTTTTTTAATTACAGTAGCTGCTTTCAGATGTATCAGAGTAAATTGTCATTGCTTTATGTTATATTAATATAAAAGTACAACGATATTGTATTCTTTCGCATTTTGTTTCTACAACATACAATATATTTGTGTACTAACTTCAATGGTATTAAAAAGTAGCTCGGTGAGCTTTACGGACGCATTCCAGGTAAGTGTACTTTACAAAATTATCCTGTGAGTCGTGCTTGCAACTGCATTTTTCACAGGATTTCAGTAAAGGAGCAAAATGAACGGCCTTAGCATCGCCCGGGGGAGTGGCGAGATAAAAGTGCCCGGCCTCTTATTTGAATTATGAAGCTTAGACTTGTTTCATCTGAGTTCTGTTCCACGGTATATTTAATCTGTTCCTTTTGCATGTTGCCTATGTGTCAACGACTGCATCTTACTGAAACTTACAATAATTCCACTTCTGAATACTTTCCATCACCCATACTTTTTATTTAGACTGAGTTCCCGCAGCCTTGAACACAAAAAAAATTATATTGTCGTTTCAAAATATCAATAATGAGTCCTCGAGGAGTAATTATTGAAATCAAATGAGAAGTTTCATAGGCACTGAAATTAAAGTATATGTGTAAGCATTTTTAAACCTCCTGCTTGGTGGTAACCAGTTAACGTAGTTTTTAGGCCCTCGTAATAACAAGGTACCACTAACACGATGCCCAACAAGTACTAAGGTGATAAATATGCTAGCAACATAAAAATTTAATAGCTTTCCCCTTCTATCAGCATGGTTTATCCTTATGGCGTCCTAAAAATAACTTACTCATTGTCGGAATATAATCTTTTAGCTGCGATACAGTCGAAAAGAGTGCGCAAAAGTTATTCATAATTGTATTTTTTTTGAGGTCATTATACCCACTGTGAATACCCACTGCGTATAAGCGAAGGGTCAATTTAAAGGAGGTTAAGTTAAGTGTTGCCAATGTATATTTATATTGTTCAAATTAGGTCATAAAATCAAAGGGTCAAAATTATCTAAATTGTGGATGTGAATATTACTTGCGGATAACGCAACTTTACGTGTACCTATATAGGATTAGGAAGCGGAGCTTAGAACGTATTCTCAGTTACTTCATATGTATTTCCGATCTCTTCCTTTATAGATTTTGCAATTGAGTATATTTATGGAAAGATCCATGAGAATATGTTTCTTTGAACACTTGGTCCTCTCGTTTATTTATGTCTATATAATATATCTGTATCAGATCAAATCGATCGGATAACCAAGGACGGGAACGTCAAGAGTACTCGCAACGTGCGAGCATGTATGAAGAGACTGATGAATGTTGAAGAATTGAAAGAGGTTTGTAAGTCTAGAGAAAACTGGCGCTCTACTCTAACTTCCTACCCCGTTAGGAACTCAGCGTGATGATATGTATGGAAAAAAACGAATTATTGACGGCAAGAAACTATTTATGAATGTATATCAAAATCAGGAAAACATTATATATCTACAGTCGATTATTTAGCGTCGTTATTCTAACTATTCATTCAGACCATTCTATTTTGGACACCTAAAATTTTATGATGATTCATGATGATCACAAGCAGTATTAATAGAAAAAAATAACAGTTTCTTTCTTACCACTTCTGAGGCGACCAAATAAGTTACCTAACTGCATATATTCGTATATTTACTAGGCGAGAAAGTCTAAATTCTGTTTTCTAGGATGAAAATACTCATTTACCCATATAAAAACTAGAATGCTTCCATAAATTTGGTCTTTGTTTGCGCGAGCACATAACAAGACACGCAGTTTATGACAAGAAAACCATTCACAAGTCAATCTTCACTTGTTCCACGGATATGGTAACATTCAGATGCAGTTACCAGCTAAATTGGGCGCTGCCTCCGCTTTCAAGGAGTTTCCCGCCGCCACGGCGCGCTAGAATATAATCTAACTGGAAATGGCAAATTAGTTTTATGAACAGCTCCGTAAACTAGCTCCGGTTGGTATTCACATATTTATTCTGGGATATTTACGCCGATTTTGCGCTAGTTTCTACTTTAAGTCTTCTTTTTACTTCGATACTATTACAGAGATGAGTTAAAATTCAATGTTTATTTACACATCTGTACGATCAAACATCTGTTGATATTTTTTTTAATAGTTCGGAATATGTTATTTATTTACGCCGAAGAAACTTCAAACAATATTCTAAAACTATTATGATATATGATACACACATGTTATAACTTTTACAAATGTTCGAGACAGATGTGTGTCTGAATGTGGACAAGTCAACTCGTTCTAACGTAAAATTCCCGTGTCCAGGCATACCGTTGTCATGTGAGATCGTTTTTAAGTTCGCATCTCGGTATATTCTCCATATACTAGTACTACAAATATTTTATAAACACTAAATTTACTCTAAAATTGGTATGTGCGTGTTTGTAAATATAAACCATTTCGTTGTCTATTCGATAGATAAAGAGAGAATAATTAATAAAAAATAATTAAAATATTACTTAGAACTTTTGCAATGCTTTCAAAAGCCGAAAATCAGCCGAAAGCCGGACCGTCTAGTTTTTTTATATCTTAGTGTCAGGCTCCGGGCGTGCGTCGTCCGTGAAATATTTTACGATTCGTGAGACATAAGCCTACAGAGGCAGGGCAGAGGCTGCGCATATTCGTCCCTATTCGGTGATTTGCAAAGATGTACTAGTGTTGCTTCTGAGATATATATTCCTTGTACAGCTACTGTATACAGTTTTTTGACGTTAATATTGTAACACAATTGGATCTCATATTTTTAGTTTTATTTAATGATATGCCTGCCTTTAAGTTTTTTTGAGTACATGAAGTACAATTTGTAAGATATATGCAATGCTATTTGGTCACGTGAAGTGTGTATAGCTTTTGCCGACCAGTTTCGGGCTTACTGTTGTTGAAGCCTGTTTGCTAACTGGCGAATCAGCCCAATTAATCCCTTTGTGATCTAACTCGACCTGTGCCGGCCTCGATGTCATTTGGTGTCCTGTACATATTTCTACTTAAAATATATACGAAAACGGGATTGTGTTTTTCAATTGAACCATCTCACATTGTACAAAATTTTATACAACACATAAATATAATTTTAAAAGAAAAAGTATTTATTCAATCATTCATCCTACAGTTATTCAATAAATAATATTTGACACCGGATTTTTTACAAATTTGACTAATTAAAATAGCTTAACATTTTCATCCGATCCGATTCATGTAATTATTGGACTTCACTTATAATCTTAAAAGTTACATCTTTGGTAGTTCTTCTCCTACAACGGTTTCTTTCAAACTTTGTAAATTGTTGTTATTGTAAATTAATTCGATACTTGGTTATATAAGTGGTTCTATAAGTAATGTTTACCTATTCACCTATTCATATGTTCGATATCCACTTAAGTCCCACTCAAGATATAAGCGTCAGGTACTTAAATACATAATAAGTAACATTTGGTAGCTACCTTGTCCCTTGAAGGCAAAATTGTTAAGCCAATTTTGACCGTATTATTACGCCCAAGGGTGCATAAATACTGTATCCCATTGGCAAGGACTGCGAAAATAGGGGAGAAGATATTGATACCAACTTTTTCGGCAGCCGATGCGCTATTTGACGCTACCAATTTGTGTCTTTCTTTATTGTTTTTTAAGAAAACCTCGCTGGATATTTTGGTACATTTTCAATCAAATATCAAGGAAATAATTTCAAGGAAAGTTTTTATAGAACGTGTTGTTTAGGAGACTATATTTTAACTTCTTCTTGGTAATCAAATATCTGTATTTGATTAACAGTAGAACATATTTACAGCGCAAAAATGAAATAATCCTTCTATCAGATATAAGACAGAATCAAATTGGTTCCAAAGGAAACAGGAAAATTCTACAAATTGAGAACGTTGCTATGATATGGACTGGTCGTAAAGGAAATATTTTAAACGGTTTCCCCATCAGGTGACCTTGTAGAATAGGGGCTTTCGGTACGGCACTTAAGCATTTAGAGTAGGTACTAAGAAGACCAAAAAGTTTAAATATGATGGTAAAAACATACGTACAACATCTGGCTGGAGGCCTAGGTCTCGCCATTGACCGGCTAAGAAGCAAAAGTTCCCGGAACTCACGCTACGAGAGACAATACAAAAAAAAAATACATACAACAGATGCGGCAGGGTCGACAGTATCTTGGGTCTCTTAACAATACTGATAATCTGTCAGTTTTGCACTTTTGAATAACATATATACACATAACGCGGATAAGTGCCACATGAACCCGTAGTGAAGTGACCTATGGACTGTATTATTTTATTCTACACTATCGCATTGGGGAAACGTGTAATGATAGTTGTTATTAAGAATAAATAAATAAATAAACACGTTTATAAACATGTACGCAAGAATCATCAGCCTCGTAGTCAAATAGCACAAATTGCATGAAAATAATAAAATACAATGTAGATATGTTTATGCAGAATAATGGACTAACTAGCGCAACAAAAAACTGTTTTTACGTATCTAGTTTTGTTTTACGGTCGACAAACACCACTCTTTTGTAGAACAGAACAGAAATGCACTGAAAATATAAAAATATTGTCCGTAGTGAGATGCGAGTTGCATCGGCTCCCTCCGGGCACGATTTCGGTGATGTACGCACTGTTCTTTGTGGCGGCGGCGGTTTGTAGTAAGTTATTATAGATAGTGCCATCCATGAAGACGCGCCCCACTATTCTTCCTTATGGGTGGTCGTGTAAGTTTGCAACCTTATGTTTGAGTACTATCGGTACACACAGATTACTTATGAGTGCACACGCTCAATTAATGGACTCGGGTCATACTCCCAGCAACATGCGGCCCCATCTACAAAAAAAAATGTGGGGCGCGTCTTCGTGGATGGCACTATCTGTACAATGGTGTTAACGTTTATTACTTATTTTGTATTCAAATAAGAGATTATGCAAACATATCCTTACTACGGGTAAAGGTAGAATTCCAACCTTCTATCCAATGATACAGCACTGAACGGAATTTTTCTGTTTATGTTTGATCCTAAGAAGAGGAAGGATAAGTAGTAATGAATGAAACAATAGAAACGCTAGTATATCCAGCAACTGTCAGAGTGACTGTTGCGATGAAACACCGGAGTGAGCGTGGTAGTGTCGGTGTGCGTGGTATGATCAGGGCCCAACGCGGCCGTAACTTCACGCGCGGCCGGCGCCGGTAACGAGCGGCCACATAAAACAAAATGCCAGCACAGAAGGGATCCTCTAAATTTACTTAAATGCCAAATAAAGTGCGAATTGCTCCACCATTTATGATGAGGGCGCCAGATTCAACTCTATTTCATTGCTCAAAGAATTTGCAATCTGCGCCAAATTAGACTCCTTGGATCTTGCATCGCAGCTATTTAAAATATAATTTATTTTATACCCATTCACCGACATTTATGGAATTCCATGTATTGTTTTATTACGAGTACATAAATCTTTAAAAGGTTTCGTTTTCCGTTAAATGTAATTAGACTTTTTTGTGACTTCTTCGGTTTCGAATCAGGAAGCAATTTCAGTACTTAGTTAAGAGCGATATATGAAATTGATTATCAGCTAAGCATCTTGTTAACTTAGTAAGTATATTTCTGTTTTTAAGAATATTACCATTACAATTTTTACGTATAAGGAAAGTGAAAATCTTGAGGTGAGCCTGATTACGTATAAAGTGGAATTTTATGAGGTATGAAAATTCTTAACAAACGGCGAGTCTGTTGCTGTCTTTTTAGTACTTAAAATATATTTCCGGCGAAAGGATTTACACTTCTGTCCACTTTGAAATTCTTCTCAAATGGTTAATAAAATAAAGCTTACTAGACGTATAGTCTAGTAAGAGTAGTAAAATTCTGAATTACGACTATTCTTTCGTCGAAGAAATACGAAATACCTACATACTTTTGTACTTTGTCTACCACTTTAGGACTCTTCTCAAAACGCGTAAATAAAGTAGATTGTTACTTAACTATACGAATAGTAAAATTCTAAGATAAGGTTTCTCTCTCGTCAGAGTCGTCTCAAGTATGAATTGTACTGCGGAATTTAACTTTGGTTTTTCAAATTATAATTAGACACGGGGAAATTTAAAGGTTAATGTAAAAAAAAATATTCTTATTTATAGCAACATATGATATACATATATGTATATCAAAACTATACATATGCATACCAACTTGTTGCTATAAATAAGAATATTTTTTTTTTACATATATCTTATGTACATAAATTATCTATCTTCATCTATATAGTGGCGGTGTAGCCAAGCCAGAGGCACCACAGAAATACAAAGCTTTTTACAACATTCCGGTGCCACGATTGGTAAGCGATAACGAAAAGTTATTTAGTCCCAAACAAAAATAAAATAAAGTTCGTTAATAAGATACGATGTTCAACATTTTGGAAAATGAAGACAAACAAACTCCATTAACAATTATATTGCTTCGTTGTGACATTGTTAATGATTTTGTCATATTTGCAAATGTATCAAATATATTATAAAACAGCCGCTGTGCCCGAGCAGTCGCCTGATTGATACAAAGTTTGCAAGTTCGCATGCCGACTATAGTCGGTATACCGAAGAGTTTTCTGACTTAAGTACAGAATGAAATTGTGCTCAAGGACAGAAAAACATTAAGAAGTAACCTGCATACGTTAGAGATTAAATTCAAAGACGTATGTACCTATATGTATAGTTGTGCTTGAAAAGCGGCGTTGGACTCCACATCTGTCACGTTGACATGTAAATATGTATCTAGCTAACTGTATGTGGGCATTATCTACACTCCTCTGCCTATTCCTTCGGAAGCCATGGTGGAAAGACATGATGGTATTTAAATTTTTTGTACGTTTCTTAGAATATACCTACTCATATATTTATATGACATAAATATCTTTCGTAATAGTTACATGTCTGTAAGAAAAATCTAAAGTCTGAAAAATTGGCACGCAATCCATTTCCCTTGTAAGCCTCACTCACACCTTCCCACAAGGGTCCCCGCAGGGGTAGGCAGAGGTGTATAGGTAATATCCACACACCCACTTTCCGCCAGAGGTATATTAGGTGCCAAAGTGACAGATGGCGAGTCCATCGCCGTTACTCAAGCACGACTATAGGTACATACGCCTTTGAATTTCTTCTCAGACGTATGCGGGTTTCCTCTCGATGTTTTCCTTCACCGTAAAGCTCGTGGTGTGACTAATCACTGTACTTAAGTTCAGAAAAACTCATTGGTACAGTCGGGATTCGAACTTGCGATCTTTGTGTCGCAGGCAACTGCTCGAACCACTCGGCCACCACGGCTAATATAAACTTGTTAATTAAACAGCACTTATTAATGGTCGGTCCTGTTAACGGAATAGATAGATTTAATGGAATTCAGGCACATATAGTAAAATTTCGATTTGAACCCTTTTTTATATTGAGTTTTTTTCTTTTTGAATACCCACTGTTTATTTCAAAAATAGTATTATGTGGGTGTCACAACATCCCTCAAAAAGTACTGTGATATCTCCGTAGGCATGTGATAGTCGTGATAGACGAAGAAAAAGTCTCTGGTACAGACTGCCGACGTTTAAACTTTAAACTTGACTTAACATGTTTAAAAAAAAATATGCGTCAATTTTGTATTTCTCAATTACTATAGCAACACCAATATCGAAGCACGCTGAAAACAATCCCTACTAATATTATAAATGCGAAAGTAACTCTGTCTGTCTGTTACCTTTCACGCATAAGCTACTGAACCGATTTAAATGAAATTTGGTACAGAGATAGCCTAGAGCTTCAGGAAGGACATAGGCCTTTTTAGTGCGAATAAGGGTTGTAAGGGGTTGCAATAGGGGATGAAAGTTTGTATGGAAGATACGTCATTTTTGAAGCTAGAAGCTTGAAACTTATTTTTTTGTATTATTATACATATACATTAATATTACATTCTAAGTTTGTAAAAAAATTACACTTTATTTAGAAAAAAAAATGCTGCTTAATTTTACTTTTCCGCGCGGACGAAGTCGCGGGCACAACTAGTATCAGATATATATCATTGTATGGAAAATATGGATCAGTTAATTTGAAACTTGGTATTGAATATTCCCGGGAGAGCACGGATCTGCCTACTTCGTGAGGAACTAGGTGAGATTATATCTACGCAAATTTTCCGTTGCTCAGCAGATTAAAAAAAATAAACACAATAAAAAGTAGATTTATATTCGGTTGAATACTGCTGAACTTTAGTTGAATATATATATTGTACCTCCTTGACCTTTATATGCAGTAAAAAAATAATAATATTGTATTGAATGTTTTAAAACGTCGCGATAAATATGGCTACTATCTATGTATTTCAGAGTAATACGATTCAGAATACAGCTGATGTGACTGTGTATAAATCACAAACGTCATAGTTTAATAACAGTTGACAGATTTGAGAGCGCTGCAGATTTGAGCAATATGTCACATATTCAGAGAGCGAAGCTTCACTGCTCCACACCGACAAAATCCTAGATACTAAAGCATATCATTACTCCATTCCGAGCAAGTACTCTTAGGAAACCTTTATTTTTAATTTAAAACGCTACAAAGAATGAAACTGTGAGAGAATTGGTATTCTTTTCTTTTAATAATTCGTTTGTTAATATTTGTATTCAGCAATTCCTACTTTATAGTTTAAACTGAATGCTGTTGAGAACCAGTTTTTATACCCCGTTAAAAGTTACTGATTCTCCCGCACGTTGCTGCTTCTCGACCACTAACTATTCTTGCAATAAAAATTATGTGTTATTTTTTAAACCTATCGTCGGAAAAAAGGTTACGCCTCAGTTTATTTGCTTGAATTTAACGTAACGTAATTATACCGTTTTATTATATTGAGTATTACTTTTAAATTCTTATTTTTAAATATATTTATCTAAGCATGTATGAAGAGTTTGATAAATTGTGAGCGAAAGAGTTAAATTAATCTCGGGAGAACTGGTGCTTTACTCTCTCTGCCTATTCTGTGAGGGACTGGTTGTGATGATGTGTATGTGTATATGTGTATGTGTAAGGCTGTTGTTTTTATAATCTGAAATGTACGGGGCGTTGATAAATATGGCAGCACTAATGGAAAACTACACAAAATTAGGTGGTGTTAACTTGTCTACAATATTCTTTATAATTACAATATATAATAATTTATTTATTTATTTATTTATTCTTCTTGGCACGTTACCTCGGGATACCGATTTGGGACAAATATTTTATAGTTGTATTTTATAGTATAGTAGATAAGTAGTTAGTTGCAACTGTTCTTTGTAAATATTATTAATTGTTGTTATTGTAAATAAAAATGGAATAATTTATTATTACAATATTCTTTATAAGAGCCGTGGTGGCCGAGTGGTTCGAGCAGTTGCCTGCGACGCAAAGGTCGCAAGTTCGAATCCCGACTGTACCAATGAGTTTTTCTAAAACTTAAGTACAGTGATTAGTCACACCACGAGCTTTACGGTGAAGGAAGACATCGAGAGGAAACCTGCATACGTCTGAGAAGAAATTCAAAGGCGTATGTATAGTCGTGCTTGAGTAACGGCGATGGACTCGCCATCTGTCACGTTGGCACCTAATATACCTCTGGCGGAAAGTGGGTGTGTGGATATTACCTATACACCTCTGCCTACCCCTTCGGGGACCCTTGTGGGAAGGCGTGAGGATATATTATTATTATTCTTTATAATGGTGTAATTCTTTATCATCATTTGGACAGCTACGATAGTAGTATACTACATTACAATTTTACGTAGTCGTTTTCTTGTCATGAAACTTGTTCTTCGTAACGTATGTATCGCGATACACTCGCCATCAGCACGTTGCACAGCTAAAATATATCTTCAGTGGAATGTAGGTGAGTACTAATCACCTCTGCCTATCCCTTCGGGTACCCTTGTAGGAAATCTTGCAGAGTGTAATACATTTAATATCTTGATATTATTGATTTCCTTAAGGTTATTTGGAAGATATCTCTCTGTAAGAACGAAGAGAGAATCTTTAGAAGATTAAGAAAGTAAGAACCTAGCTTCCCAATACCACATTAGTTTCCGATTCAGTGCAAAATGTGTTAATTTCAAAGAAGGTTGAATGTTAACATTACGCGTACGAAACGATTACACGCCTATTTGGAAGCAATACGCCACGGCCCAACCCTAATACCGACACGCTACAGCACCAAGGTTGGTGCAGGGACAGACAGGGTGTCGAACGTTTTCTCTCGAAAATTGTCCGTTCGTCTAGTACACATTGAAATTCCAATTGCTTGCAAGACGCCCACCGTCGAACGTTAGGTCGGATCTCTTAAAGGGCATTTTGTTTTCTACTGATATCGTTACTCACTATTTTTATAAAAACTGTGCAGGCCGTACCGTTTAGACTATGATTATTCTTTTTTACTTATATTTTAAAATAAAAATAAATATGCTCGAGTTGCTGTCCACAACGCGATATTGGTACCTACCTTTTTGTATGGCAGCGAATCCTGGGTATGTCAGAGGAAGTATGAAAATAGCTTGAATGCAGTTGAGATGCGATCTCTTCGAAAAATGTGCGGAGTAAAGATATTAGATCGAATCCGCAATGAAGAGATTCGCAAATCAACTGGCGTGAATGAGGGCGTGATTGTAAAGATGAAGAAAGGCAGGAAGGAAGAATGATTGACGAAACAGATATACAAAGCAAAAGTGTGTGCAAGAAGAGGCAGAGGAAGGCCACGTTCCAACTACCTGGATCAAATCGATCGGACTCTCAAGGACGGGAACATTGAGTACTCGAAACCCACGAGCATGTATGAAGAGACTGATGAATGTGGATGAAGCGAAAGAGGTATGTAAGTCTAGAGAGAACTGGCGCTCTATACTCTCTGCCTACCCCGTTAGGGGCTTGGCGTGATGATATGTATGTATGTATAAAAATAAATAATAAATTTCCAATTAAAAATATAACAAACTATGGACTCGAGGCCTTTATTTGCGCTTAGAAGATAGAATTCATGAAGTCCTAAGAATTATATTATATGCATGGAGTAAAATGATCTTCATATAAAAGGTGAGCCATGATAGACAAATTCAAAATTAAGATTGCAAGTTAAGCCCCTGTAGACTGTTTATATGTTTTTCCAATCTTAAGAACAGTGATGTACCTAACCGCGAGCTTAACGGTGAACGGTTTTCGTTCACCGTAATTGCGAGGAAACCTGCATACTCTTAAAAAGAAATTAAGCTGTATTGTCGTGCTTGAGAATCGGCGAAGGACTCCATTTGGGTATAATATTGGCGCTTAAAATATGTATTCTATATATAGCTTTAACACTAGTGTTTTTATATCAGTGGACTAATAAACTGCTTTCTAAATTTACCTACAGACAATTAGCAAAATGAGGACACTGTCTACTTACGCAGTTGGTATTGTCATTTGTTATGACTTCTGACGTTTAAATGGCTTCCTTCTTACTTAACATTGTCTTCAAACGAAAAAGAATACCTCAAAATATTCTGAAATTAAATTATTCTCTTGGAGTCGAGTGAATTGAAGAGACTTCTAGGGTTATCTATAAAAGATGTTCCTTAGACTTTATAATATATTGAGAGGTATTAATTAAATGAACCATAATTGATGAAGCTTAAATTAGATTTGGCAATGGCTCAATCAACACGTGGCTTGCAAGAACAAATTGGATTCCAGATTAAACAAATTTGTAACATAGGGACACCTACATTAAAATTAGAGATTTGCGTAAATTATCTTGGAAGTCACATAATGGAATAAGTTTTGATGACTTAGGCGGCGTCTTTTGAGTTACACTTTTATGATTATCCATTTTCTGTGGATACTGTATAAGTGAAATATTGTCATTTGTTTTGTTTCTGATGATTAAGTTTAATTACAATTTCAAAATAGAACAGCTACTTTTTTTTATGAGCCAAAGATGGTAAGCAAACGTGCGGTCTCCGCCTGATGGTAAAGAGCTACCGAGGGTATGTATAGGTATGGAGGGTATTTGGTGTTGCCGATCTGGGATCTTTGCACACCGTTAAAGGACTCCGGTCTGTATTCTTTAAGGAAAACCTCAACGGGGTGTTCATTCCACAGCCTGAACGTTTGCGAAACTCTTTTGGAATCAATTAGTGCAAGACCCTAAATACGTATAAATGTATTTGTGAAAAAGCTTACACTTTTCAGCATTGCCATATAACGTGGCAATGCCGCCAGTATTCTTGGCACCCTTTGGCAATTTATTGATTTGAATTTATTTATTTATTGATTTGGGACATTTATTCTTTTTATAGATAGTTTATCTCTATTGTTGCATTGTATTAATAACACTCGTATATTTATTCAAAATCAAATTGTAAAACAAAGGGAGGTTATAGAAAAGTATATGCGTGACATATTCAGGTATACATATTAATGGTGGCTTAAGGCCGACTCGGTGGCCTAGGGGAGCAAGGAAATGCCCCTCGGTTCGCAGAACTCAATTCCACGGCGCCGACTTGCCGGACATTATGTACTCGTACTTTACCTACTACCTAGAAAATTAAATTATAAGCAGGTTTTCAGAATACAAATGTTATAGCAGAATTTAGGGCACAAGTTATAAATTGCTCACGAAAAAATAAACGGAAAATCAATGTTAACGCAGTTGTGAGGTTTCCCAGTGCGGTTTCGGTGTGATTCAAATGAAATATTATTTAGCGCTCGCTCGGGAAGTGGATACTCTACTAAACCACAACCGAAACCTTTGAAAAGTATAGCGTAAAATATAAATTGCAGATCGATTTTCAAATGTAACAAATATCATTTCGATGAAGTTTAGATAGATATCGACCCCAGTCTATGTTGCTTCTCGTTTCGAAAATTGAATATTGCGATCTGCATGCAAAAAACCTATTAAGTAACCAATATATCTGTATTTACTTCTGTAAGCTGGGTATCAAAGGTTACCTTCTATTTGCAACCGAGTTTGTCGAAGGAAAGTCCTACTGAAATCCGTTGGTACTCACGTATGTAGCCTATGGGTCTAAGCAAAACAAACTATTCACTTTGAACTAAATACTTCGCAAAGAAATAAAAAGTGCACTCAGTGTATAATTTTTCTTACAGCTATGTTTTTTATGGTGCGTCCTGTCCAAATAGCTATTCAATAATCTACATTCATATTATACAGAGGAAAGATTTGTATTTTTGTATGTAACGAATAAACTTAAAAACTACTGTACCAATTTCGAAAATAGTTTTGCCATTAAAAGGCTACATTATCACTGAGTAACATTTGAGTTATTTATTAACATTTATTGTAGCCATTAAAAAATATAAATTTATTAATTACAAAATTACATGAGTAAATAAACAACACTCCTCTAAAATTATTTTTACATAAAACAACAAAAAATATAAAAAAGATAGGTAAAAATGTGTAACCTTTAAAAACACTTTCAATGGAAATTTGTACATACATATCATCACGCCAAGTCCCTAACGGGGTAGGCAGAGAGTATAGAGCGCCAGTTCTCTCTAGACTTACATACCTCTTTCGCTTCGTCCACATTCATCAGTCTCTTCATACATGCTCGTCGGTTTCGAGTACTCTTAACGTTCCCTTAACGTTCCCGTCTAAAATTTCGTCGGAAATTTGTATTATTTAAATAAAGTATTTGTTTGTAATTTTGAGCATTCGGACGAATTGAGTCATGTAAGTTTTAATTAGCATACTTATAAGATAAAATCTCTTTATTTATCCCACAATGTTTAAAAAAAATGTCCACCCATGCAAAGCTGGGACGGGCCGCTAGTTTAAAATATATTATCTATGCAGTAAAAAATCCACTTAATCTATATATAATAGACCTATCATAGAAAATAATAATATGTTTTTAAAGGAGTTATATATTTACTGTATTTTAGGGATGCTTTATTTTTCAAAATGTGAATTGGAATTTTGAATAATTATTGGGCAATTGATGGCGAGATTGTATTAATATAACTTGTAAGATTCAAACCTCTGAGCAGGTAAAAATATTATCTAGATACATATAGTTTATCTATATTCCTAGTCCAATATTTAAGTTTTGCCAGTTTCATAAGTACGTGCTTTTAAAATACCACGCATAGTAATAGCAAGGATCTTTAACTGACAAGCTTACATAATTTTGTTCCGTGCTGGGATTAATGCACGCTAACTAGCTCTTTTTATTAATAAAATGTCAGATTCAGAAGGTTAAAAACGGAACAGTATTGCGTGAAATGTACACGAACATGCCTTTATGAGAAAGAGAAGGGTATAACATGAAGGGGGTGGTGCTTCCAGCCGGCATGGTGCAAATACTTGCATCAGTTATCTGCGAACCGCCAACGGTGCCAGTCGCGGGCCGCTCGTTGCGCTACGGTCACGTAGCAAACTTTTCACGGAAATTCGGAAAAGTATTAAACGCTTACAAAGCTGACCGCCCCTTAATCACTTTTTTGCGTGTGTATAATGCAATTGAAGGGATAGTTTACTGTGTGCTTTATGACTTTTGTGCGTTCTTTTCGATATACGCTGTATTAAAATTTATGTTTAAAGCTAAATAGAGCATCAACATAGAGGCCTAAAAGAATGCTAGTAATTTGAAAAATATAAAGGTATATCAACGGTAACTACATTGGGCGCCCAACATGGGCTATATTAATATTAAGCGATCAGTTTAATTCGAATTAGTCAATAGCTGAGCCAAGTTCTTTATTTGTCGTAAGATTTTTTTTATCGAAAATGGACTATATTTGTCATACCACTTTAATTAAAAGTGGTAAGATGCTATTATCATTGCTAGTACTGGATTGGATTCTAGCTGGAACTACAGTCGCTACTACACGTAAGTATTTCTCAATTTTATTACGCTTTTTCGTATGTAAAAATACAAAGTAGTAAGCTAAAATACGTTTTGTAAATTTCACGTAGCAGCGGCAAGCCAAACAAAAACACTGCGGCCTAAGCAGTGCAGTGACCTGTAAAAATACAGTAAACATTGAAAAAATATATATCTTTCTTTTCATTCTGGTTGACTGAACAATAAATCATTAACATTTATCCTTAAATGGGATTAGTCTGTAAGTCTCATAACCCATAGAATATACATTTGTTGATGGATTGCTATATCTATATCAATAATCCGAAGAACATTGATAGAATTTTTAATTTGGTTATCTTTGAGATGCATCCTACGGCATATGAAACCCATGGTCCTATAGATACATTCTGCAATATTTCGGTGGATTCCACCTTTTATGAAATTGCCGATGCAAAAACATTGTTAATTTGTATGGATTTGTATGAAGGATTGAAAACAAGAGAGAATATCTACCGGCAATTATAATCAAATAGTGATAGTGATTTTATAATTATGGTTGCATTATAAATGATGCCAGAAGGCTTCATAGCTTAATATGATAATGATGTACTGATAAATAACAACTTTGTAAATAACCATAATCCGTCGAGTCGTATGACATGGAAAACCTACTATGAAAACGACTCAGTACGTTTTTATGTAAAGTTTCACGCACTGATATATTGTTGGGCAACTGATAGCTCATTTGTAGTGTATTAACATACATACCTACCTAAATCGTCGTAGCTAATGGATTTCACAAATTTAATCGTATATAAACCTCTGCCAAAGTATAATTAAATTTTATACGAATATTTCATCGGACACAAAAAGTATTCAAAACTTTTTTAGTTTGCACGCAATTCGAATACCTCTGACAAAATATAATAGGATTAAATCGTTAAATGTTAAAAGATTAAAAACGAATATAAAAATGTTTGATGACGCGCTAGGAATAACTAAAGGCGAAGGAGTCACTACTGTTATTTGGTTTATGGCGGCAAAATTTGACATGCAGTCAATTAGTAGGGGCAGCGACGGGCAGGGGCGCGTTCGTAATTTGTCAGTGACAACGTCGGAAGTTTAACAAACCTAGTTCCTTCCACTATAACGCCATTAAGAATACCGTTGTACAAATTGGGCTATCATTAGAACTTTATTATTTATGAATTGTATTCCGAATTATGTAAAGTATGCGTCGATTTCAGAAAACTCCGATTTTTCTTCATTATTTATCTTAGAGCCTTGGCGACCGATTGTTTCGAGTCGGGATTTTAGCTAGCAACACAAAGTTTCAAGATAGAATCCAGACTGCGCCAATGAGATTTTCTGAACAGTGATTAAGTAGAATGATTTAACACACCGAGAGTCTTTCGATGAATGAACACTTGGTGTGGAAACTTGCATACATTTGAGAAAATTTATCTATCAAGACTATATATACCTTGCGTAGAGGGTACTAATATACCTTCGGTGATCTTGAGGGAATATATATATTATTTCTCTGTGTATTATTTCGTCAAGTTGACAGCCGTCTGGTCTAGTGGTTAGAGCTCCTGACTGCAAACCCTGAGGTCGCGGGTTCGAATCCCGCTGAGGGCAGATATTTGCGTGATGAACACGAGTATTTGTACCTTAGTTATTTATGTATATATCTACCTATATAAGTAAATATATCGTTGTCTAGTTACCATAACACAAGTTTTGCTTAGTTTTGGACTAGGTCAATTTGTGTGGAATTGGCCCAAGGTATTTAAGGTATTTATTATTATTAGATTGAATGCTTGTTGTAACATTACTTCTAAACGAATACGATGACACACTCAAAAATAAGAAAAATCTACAATTCTTGAAACTAATGAGCTTGTATTAAGGAACACGGATTTGGATGAAGGGAATAAGTTTAGCGCTGCACGCAACCCGTAAGAGACTCGTAGTGATATTTCGTAATAAGTATATACGCTTAAATATCTGCAAGTAAAAATCCCATCAACTACAACTCGCGACAGAATTTCACAACGCACGATTTATACTGCCTGTAAGGCAGGCGTTTTTAGTTTATATAATGTATAGCAATTGCTATAGCTTAAAACAAAGTTAGTTAATGTATGACAGCTTCAAATACGTACTACATGATAAGATTCATTGGTTTCTATCTAAATATAAACCAATGGATGTTTTTTTATTTTTTGGAGAATAACAGCTTTCTGATTTTTTAGCTTCAGCGTAATCTTTTTAGTTTCCTTTACCTTTATATACAGAGATAACTTTGTTATTGTAATATAACAAAGAAGCTGATTGCATATACCTAAATTCAGTCCCTGTGGAAAAGTAAAAAAATCCTTATTTTTCCTAAAAACATGTCCATACTTGAAAGAAGACTATACTGCGGATTGCATACACGAAATTACTTGTGTATAAAAATAAAGTAACGTATTAATATAATTATTGTATAAATGGAATTATTATAAATCTACGTGAATTTTGACCTAAATTTGTCAGTGTATTCAAGTTTCGTGTGTTGCGTGCCACCAAACTAATTTAATAAAAACATGGTTTATTAAGGGTATTTTGGCATAACGCTCCGCTCCGTGTCACACACTAACATTCTTAAGGTAAGCACCTTATCGAGTTACACGTGACGAGTTTGTGCCCCAAGATGGAAAATTGTTGAAAGTTCATTATAATTATTTCAAAAGGATTATAAACCTGCTAAAACGCTATGAATACTCGACAATTTTGATTATTTTATATAAAAATCCATTCTTAAAATTACCCCAACCCTACACAGAAATTCTTGGAATTATATTGACGAGTATATGAACCACGAGAAAACGTCTAGTTTTATACCTCGGAGCATACGGACCAGTTGACCAAATACCATTTTGCCTAGGAGATGTATTATATTGTGCACTACCTCTTTTTAGCTCCTTCTCCTCCTCTGTTCCTCGGACCACAGATCATCACGGGTATACAATTAAAGGAACGCCTAGTCGCAAGAATTATTCACCTAAAAATATTACTCGTATACACTCGACTATATTATAGTTAATGCGAGAAATATTATAACTTAATCTGCGATTAAACGTGTCTATTTCACCTTCCTAGGTATATTTTCAGGTATGTATTACAAGAATGGTCATTGTAAATCGTCTCAGAATGTAAATCATTACTTGACGTAAGTATGACTATTTTAACATTGGCAATGAAGCAATTGAAACTTCGCCTGTAACAGTATTAGTGTGTCAACCCTAAATTAAGTTAATAATTATATCCTTACTAGGTTATGCCCGCGGCTTCGCCGGCGTGGAGTTCGAAAAAGTAGTTTTGGAAATTTTCCTGCTAGAATCGGTTCAGCCGCTGCTATGCCGTGAAAGAGCATCATACATTATTATATAAGAACCTTGAATTTTTCAGGATAAAAAAAAAGTAGCCCATGTCCTATTCCTAGGTATAAACTATCACCATTTAAACTTTCAGTCAAATCTCTCGCTCAGCCATTTAGCCGTGAAGCCCGTGAAAGAACCGCAAACATCCAAATTTACAAACTTTCACATTTATAATATTAGTATGGACGTCCTATAAATTAATGAGTTATTGAGACCTGGCGCTAGTCGCTCTGCCAATACCGAGAGGGACTCGACGTGATGATAGTATTTTACCAATTTTTTAATATTATTTTATTTTTATTTACCAATTTTATTGTATATCTCAACGTCTCCTCAAGGGTCCCCGTAGGAGTGAGCAAAAGTGTAATCATACCTTTTTCGAGCCAGAGATATATCTAGATGGCAGCCTGACATGTGACAAGGCTGTACCCGTCTCTCAGGTAGGTCTATGATTTTTTCTTGTACAGGTTCCTCACGTTTCCTACACTGTAAAGCTAGCACTTGTGGGCTAATAAAATGCTATCCTTACTTAACGTAAAGTTACTGGCTAAGACCGCCTGGGTTTGAACCTGCTATTTTTACTTTGTACTTTGTGTTCATGCTTTTAAACCAATTTGACCATGAGCACCGACTATTGAATCAGAATTTATATTCCACTAGTATGTACCCAATCAGCAACAATTAAATTAATTTACACTACATATAGGCACTGAAAAGATTCGACCAAATAATTACGATTGAAAGAATAATACTTGGTTAACCCCCGTAATGTTGACTTTATTTTGTTGCTTTAACCTCGGTGTTTGATAATAGCTCGTACTCCGTAAACAATAACGTTGTGGTAGTCGATTGTCAAAACTATGATTGAGGCCATATAAACGCTCTCACTATATTCGTTACGCTATAGTCTAAGTAGGCTTTATCTGAGGTGTCTCATATATAAATAAAATTACTAGTATTCTTCATACATAACATCGTAACGTGTGCATATTTAGCTAGTACTCACACACCCACTTTTCGCCTGCTATATATTTTAGGTCAAACCTGACAGATGGCGAGTCCATGGCCGCTACTTAAGCACGAGTATACATTTGTCTTTGAATGCCTTCTCAAACATATGCAGGTTTCTTCTCGATGTTTTCGTTCACCGTAAAGATCATGGTGTGACTAATTACTGTACTACATAGGTACATACATTTCACTAGCAGTGTACTCTAAATCGGTGGGAATATATGAAGAGCCTGATAATTTTCGATGAAGCGAAAGAGGGTTGTAAGAAGAAGGGTCTAGGAAGAACTGCCGCTCAACTGATATGATTATTTGTATGTATGTATATTTCTACACAGAATTTTTGATAATCATCACTTGATGTGATACCTACTACTTGAATATCCAACTCTCCATACCGTTTTCCTGGAAATATAGCTTATTTCATTTAACTTTAACTATTATGAATTAACACCTTGAAGAAGTTCCTTGTTTTTTAATTTTTTTTTATTTGTTACTTTTTTCCGGCATGTATACATTATATTTAGTTGCTCGCTGTAATGACATCTCCGAAATTGCTAAGCAGTATTAAGATTTGATTTTAACTTATTTTTAATTCGATGAAAGTCCAGAATCACCGAATTTGGCAAGTATTAAAAGCGCCAAGCAATTTCTTTTGAAAAAGATATGTGTTATTCAGTAAAGGTACTCTACGCCCATATAAATAATGTTTTACTGAACACTTGTACATAAAATACCGATGCCGATAATATGGCAACTCAATAGACCTGCCTACTCAAATAATTTCAGCATGAAGTTTTCCTTGCCCTTATTATAAGTTATTTCTTCTTCAATGATAATTTCTCGTTAAAAACATGATCATACTATAACGTGAACGCAAACAAAATAGGTTATATTTAGAGCAGAATACATATATTAATAACGGAGAAAAAATAAGCAAAAGATATTTTAGCTTTATTTGTCAAGTCAAGATAAACACAAAATTGTTAATAAAAAATACGATTAAAATTATCTCACTCAGTTAACACGTATAATGCTATCATAGCGCAATTTTCAAATCGATAAGCGACATCTTGTATTGAAAAAACACATATAAAACTCAGTTAATCTGAAAATACTACGTTAATAGAAGTTTAATCAATGGCACGTGTTATCACGTCAAATGCTCAAGCTGACCTGGACACAACAATTACGTACATCAGTACGTTAAATATTTTGTATTATTGATATGAAACTTACCATCAGTAATATCCTCACGCCCTCCCTCAAGGGTCCTAGAAGGGGTAGGCAGATGTGTATAGGTACCCACACACCTACTCTTCCGACTAATCACTACTTAAGTTCAGAAATAAATCATTGGTACAGTCGGGATTCGAACTTGTTATCTTTGTGTTACCAAACCACTCGGCCACTACGGCTTCTTACCATCAGTATATTAACTTAATAATGAAAAATGCCTATATCATTCGCCAGACATAATGCGCCAACGTGATATATGTGATTTCCTTCGTAAATGTTTTCCTTCCATAAAGCGTGTATCGTGTATGTGATACATATGTATGTTTTGTGTACATTTGAAAACTCGAAAAATGCTGCATAGGTTGAGCTCTGCGACGGAGAGCTTCCACAGAGCAGATGGTCTATTGTGAAGTGAGAACTCGCGCGGCTTAGAGAAGAATGGGGAGAGATTGACCAGTCTTGGTTGTTGCATTGCGAGCTTCTGCATCATTGTTTGCATTTTTTTACAAAATACATATGCCGTCATTATTGTCCCAATCAGTAAGAAACTGTGATGTAAAATGTCCGGCACTGACCACCAGTCACCATTCTCAAAAGAGTATTTTTTTTCGCACTGAATAGGTTTTCCCCCCGAAACCACTCACTGAAACGATCGAAAGCTTACGGTTGTCGTACAGGATCCATTTTTCATCGCAAGTAACAGTTTGATTTAGAATTCTTTGGCTTTTACACCTGCATGCATATTTTTATGCATGCTTCGATGTGTAAGTCTCGCTGTTGGTCGCTTAGTTCGTAAGGCACCACTTCAGTAGCTTTTATATCTTTCCGATTTGACGCAAGAACTTAAATGTTTTGACACTAACTTCAAGGCCCGCAGCAAGCTCAGCTGTAGATTGAGGTGGATCCGCTTCCAGTATCGCTTTCAATTCGTTGTTGTCCACAATGTTAATCGGCCGACTGCGAGGCTCGTTTTTCAATTTAGAATTTCCAGATGTAAAACAATTGAACCCATAATGGACCGTGTTTATGCAAGCAGTGTTAGTCCCGTAGAAAGCGTTAATGTTTCGTGTTGATTGCGCAGAGGTATTTCCACGTCGGAACTCATATTCGAAAATTGTTGAATTTTCAGTTTATCCAATGCGCCAAAAACTACCACAATTTTGCAAAACAAAAAGCTATCTTAAAACTAATTTCATGTTTAATACAACAAAATCATTTGTTACAGATGAGCCAGGCTTCAGCAGCCCCATCGCCAACGTGACTGCGCCTCTCGGAAGAGAAGCTGTTTTGGCATGCACTGTACACAACCTCTCTACTTATAAGGTACCATTATGAATGCCAAAGTGACTTTATTCCACTTCATGTCATTACTGTTTAACCGACCTGACCTTCGTCCTGACTAAATATTGGATTCTATCCACTAGGATTCATAGGTCACAAAAGTATTTAGTATCTTAACGCCTGTCCCCCAAGTGTCCCTGAAAGGTTACCAGAAGTGTATACTACACTAAAGGTTAGGTAAAAGTGTAGTAATTTTTTCCGCCAGAAATATATTCAGGTGCCAACATGGCAGATACGATGGCGCCTGTACATACGTATTTAAATTCTTTTAATCGTTTGCCGGTTTCCTGTCGATATTTTCTTTCACCGTATAGCTTGGATATGATTAATCACAGTATATAATTTCAGACAAAAAGTTAATGGTGCAGTCAGAATTCGAACTTACAATCATTGTGTTGCAGATTCATGTCCACAAACATACAACATAATATTAAGTATAGTTCACCATAGTATACTAAAATAATGTAGATTGCTAGTTGGTATCCCAGTAAAGTTCTCATTAAAGTCATTATGCAACTTGGATTGAGTTCGGACTAAAAATATCTCTTTGATAGAATAAATATTTTTAGCAATCAAAACGCTCCTCACTTGAATGAATAACAAATGACGTATACTGTAACCTCAAATGAGATTGATTTTGTGATTTGGAACTTATGAACATATATAATAAATTACATATATAATAGGTTTGAACAGTTTAATTAAATCTAAAATAAACGCATAGCAACAACATTCAGTTGAGCGCATAATAATTAGTAACATTCGTATTATAATTAGTAGCGAGGTAAATAATTTTACGCTTTTTGATCCGAGGAAGCTTTGCTACTCTATGTATTTCCATGTTAAATGTGTTTAAGTTAAAAGGAATTTTCTTCATAAAATGTTCAGTATGCTATATAGGTAGGTAGGTTCGCTTTATAAACCGCTTTTAGTATTTTTCTCAAGAATCCGTAAGAGCGCAGGCAACAAGCTTTTTAACAACATCTTGGACAAAGAGAAGTGTATTGTATAAAGTTTAAGCACATATAAAATAAGACTTTAGAAACACATAGTCTTGTGCAAAGCTATAGGTATTATGTTGTGCTACTTTCTAAGAGTTTGGAATGTTTTTAAGATTAGTTTGAATACTTCTGCAATGATTTTGTCTTCCCTTATTTTCAATTGTACAAAGGAGGGATATAAGCTAATGGAATAGGACCGAGAAGGCTAATGTGACACTCTCCATAAGCCATAAATATTTTCTATAACTAGTGAGCAAAAAAGAGATTTGAGAGACAAAAAAAGGATGAAGCGAAAGAGGCCTGTAAGTCTAGCCAGTAGAATTGGCGTTCTACTTCTATGCCTACTGCTTAAGAGACTCCGCGCGATGATGATGAAATACTTCATTCAATCCGAGCTAAAGTAAGTGATAAATTTGTTGTAATAGGTCGCGTGGCTGCGAGTTGACACCCAGACTATACTCACGATCCACACGCACGTCATATCGAGGAGTCGCAGGGTGGGCGTGACGCACAGTGACCATCGGACATGGTTCCTGCACATCAGAGAGCTGAGGGAGACCGATAGAGGGTGGTACATGTGCCAGATCAACACAGACCCCATGAAAAGTCAACTTGGCTATTTAGATGTTGTGGGTAAGATTTGTTATTCCTACTATCCGACTTCTACTATAAATGCGAAAGTTTGTGATGAACTTTGTTCCTCTATCACGCAAATAAAACAAACTTTGTTTGTTTATGTCCATTAGTACCGCCTGACATACTGGACCGGGGCACAAGTGCTGATCAGACGGTGCGGGAAGGTGCTTCGATAAGTCTCACATGTGCGGCGACTGGTTCCCCTCATCCACAAATTACTTGGAGACGAGAGCACTCCAAGCCTTTCACCTTAACTGATGGAATTCAAGGTTTTGTATATAAACTTCCCTTGTTTAATTGACTTGTATTATTTTATGCCACTGGCTGTTATGGGTGCTTGCTGTATAGGTACGTCATCGTACTAATATTATAAATGCGAAAGTTTGTATGTATAGATATTTGTTACTCAATCACGCCAGAACGGCTGCACGGAAAATTTGGTACAGTGATAATTTATGAGCTTAACACAATATAGGAATAATCATCGCTATTGCGTTGATAATTGGTTCCTATCATAATAATTATTATTATGATAGCTCAATCATAATAGTGTAAAATTTGATGTATGTTTTATGTAACCGGTCAATATTACTTAAAAGACCATTGTAACAAGTAAATGAATCAGATCTTATCATAGATATCGAGTTTATTAGCAGTGACAAATCTTAGAAATAACATCCAGTATTCGTAATTTAAAAATAAGTAAATGCAAAAAAGGTCTGTGATAAAAAATGCCGCCTGTAGTATAAATCAAGAAAGTTAACATCAAACTAATCCGACCTACTGCGAGAAATGTTTTAAAGGAAAATGTAATGAAGCAGTATTCCTAGCGAAAGCTTATATAGCTTTACTTTGCACTTTCTTTCGTTTGAAAACGTATAATATCTTGTTATCTATAATTCCACTGCTGCAAAGTTGAGAAAATATGTTCTGTCGAGTTGTTGTCACTTGGTCTTCGTTTAAGTGCACTGTTTGGAGTGTTGTCGTCCGATATACAAACTTTTTATTATACCTATGTATACATTAAATATGATTATTATAAATCACACATTCACACATCTCACATTTACACAGCCTTATTCGGGCCCGGTAGTTGGATGGGTGGATAAATTCCATTCGTGTGTCAGAAAGTGTGTTAAGCCGTGTATTTGTTAACCGAGACTCAGTGAGTCTGAACAATAGAACATATTTGGTGCTCATTACTGGTGTATCACGATACGACACGACAAGTTTAACCCTAAAGAAGCCTATATCATAACTTACCGATTGTACCAATGAGTTTTTCTGTACTTAAGTATTAGTCAGACCACGAGCTTTACGGTGAAGGAAAACATCGAGAGGTAACCTGCACACGTTTGAGAACATATTCGAAGGCGTGTGTTTAGTCGTGCTTGAGTAACGGCGACGGACGCGCAGTCTGTCAGGTTGGCACCTAGAATTTGTATATCTCTGGCGGAAAGTGGGTGTGCAGTACCATCTATACACCTCTGCCTACCCTTGTGGGAGGGCGTGAGGATAATTATACCTATAGAAAGATTGGTTAGAGAGATGGTATACAAGTATGTGTAAGTAATAATAACTAATAAAATATTTACCTCATATCAGTGTCCCACGAGAGTGTATACAATTATATTACGTTTTTTTATTCATGACCCGAATTTATTTGGGATATGATTTTTTTTAAATGTACGTAAATAAATAAATAAATAAATATTGTAACTTTGTTATAAACTTCGATGTCATTAATTTAAATATGTATTCAGTTGATGTTTGTAAGAGACAAATCATCAATATTCGGTATGTCGTTGAGGAAAACGCTTGGTGCCTGTTTCGGTTGTATTTACTAGCAATAATTATTTCACTATATAATCATACAGTCAGGATAAGGCATGATTCGGTATGTCTCGTTCCTCAAGCACTAAATAATGGATGTCGTTTTTATTGGAGACTATTCCGACAAGCATATCTTTTGAAGAAAAATAAAGCTTTAGCAAAAACGAGTGTAAACATTTAGTTGTATACGTTGAAATCCAAATAATTGAGAGGTTCACGATTGAACAATAAATGTATGACTTGCTTATAAATATTAATAATTTAATTAGGTGCATATATATGTAAATGATTATTTTGTTGCCAGTGACATCTTTGGAGGGACCCGTGTTGAACATAAGTCGCGTGAGCAGGCAACATGCAGGCGCGTACTTGTGTATCGCCTCCAATGGAGTGCCGCCCACTGTGAGCAAGAGGATAATGCTCACTGTTGAATGTAAGTATATAATGTGACATATAACCTACATAAATAAGTATTTCACCAAAAAAAATAAAGTTCCTGATATGCAAAGGTCGAATCTTTTGTTGGACATATTTAGGTCGCCTATATAGCTTTTGTACATAAAAGAGAAAGCTCGTGATATGGCAAATCACGTCTCGTAAAGTAGTATCATAAGAACTCATTGGTAGTATTGTCCGGGTTCAAAGCGGGCAACCTTTAACAAGTGACTACCAAACCACAAGGGCGTTTGGTAGTTTTATATGAGGCGTGGTTTCCACTTCTACACAAAATAAAATGGATGATAAAACACTCTGTAGTTAGTGTTTGTTTTTCACTGAGGATTCGAGTGGTCGCAACTACGCTAGTCAAGCGAATAGCCTGCCGCGCCAACGGTTTTGGGATTAATCGCCACACAGAGTAGAATGTACTGAACATTTGTGCTGTATCTACAGATATTTTGTCTTAGTCTAGATGTATTTGGTGGTGGGAATTTAGTTCGTCTAGACAGTTTTCTTGTTTAATTGCATATAGGGAAGGTAACTATAAATAAATAAATAAATACCTGGGACAATTCCACACAAATTGACCTAGTCACAAAGTAAGCAAAGCTTGTGTTATGGTAACTAGGCAACGATATATTTACTTATATAGATAGATATATACATAAATACATAGGACATCCAAGACTAAGGTACAAATACTTGTGTTCATCACACAAATATCTGCCCTCAGCGGGATTCGAACCCGCGACCTCAAGTTTCGCAGTCAGGAGCTCTAACCACTAGACCAGACGGCCGTCTGTAAATAGTATTTAGTCAAGATAATGAGTGAAAAACAATTAGGACTTCTTCAATCTTATTCTGGTGGCAGTGCTACGGATTTCGTAGTACTTGCTACGCTTATGGACATACCAAAAGAGAAATTTCCGTTGTAAGGAATTTTTGCTACAAATACCCATAATTCGAATTGCCAACAGCTCATAGCATTATTAACATTCTTAACTTTTAGTTCCCCCAGTAATCACAATAAGGAACCAGCTGGTGGGGGCCGCTATTGGAACAGACTTAGTTCTAGAATGCGAGACAGAGGCTTTTCCTAAGCCTGTCAGCTACTGGAGCAGGGAGAGTGGAGAAATTGTTCCTATCGGTACGTGAATATAGATTTTTACATGTATTTTAAATGTCAGTTGTGTGTTAGCTCGTAAAACTTGAAAAGTCCTCAATCGATACACGTAAAATGTTGACACAACTTTGCATTTGTATGCGCTTGTAAGTTTTCGTATAGATTCGAATATGTAATTAATAATTGTAATTTTTGAATGAAGAAAACAAAATGTTTGGTATGACTTGATGCTTTGTTGACAAGTCCAGACATTAAAGGATATTTTTTTCGGTCAAATCGTAATGATGACAATCGAGGTAATATATATATTGTATATATATTAATACATATGATGTACTTATCTAAGGGCGGAGCTAAGAAGCTATTTATAACAATAGAAAACTTTTCTATAGACTAAATGTATGTACGCTGTAGGGTATATATTTTGTTTACACGTATCGTGATCACAAATATCGTGGATTGTTTACTTTTCCTTATTGTAATGTTATGTACAGATTCATAATGTTTGTCTGTGCTTAAGTAAATCTTATATTTACAATTTTGCCTTGATTTGGGTATAGAAAAATCCGTTACGTAATCTCGTCAATACCGCAATATACATGAATTATATATCTTCACTCCTTCTAAGACACCAGCAAGGGTCCCCGATGGGGTAGGCAGTGGTATGCACACACCCACTTTTTGCCGAAGATATATTTAAGTTGCCCACAGAACAGATGTAGAGACCCTTACCGCTATACATACGTATTTGAATGTAGGTTTCCTCTCAATGTTTTCCTATACCATAAAGGTCGAAATTGCATTTTATTTAATTTATAATTTATGTGCGCGACTAATCGTTTTCGAAATAGATTTCTCACAAATTGAATAAAGTTCCTATTGTATTTATTTCTATTCACAGTAGTTCATAATTGGAAATGCATCTAAATGTAGTATTGGAAGCCGTGATCGAAATACCGTATTGTTTTTCCACCGGATAAGCTATTCGTGACTTAGCTTGTGTATCGAATTTTCCTTCCCTTTCCTCCGCAATAGGGACACGCTTGTGCTTCAGACTTTTTATATCTTTAACAGCTTTAGAAAGAAACTATAATAGTAAACATTTTTATAGGTGGTGGGTTAGAACCTCAAAAGGTCGATGGAGCGTACCGATCAGTGCTACGGCTCGCCGTTCGGAGAGTTACCAGTTCCGATTACGGAACTTATAAATGTGTCTCCAAGAATTCTCTGGGTGACACCGACGGATCTATTAAGTTATATCGTAAGTATACTAATCAATGATTCATATATGATAAATATAAAAAAAACCTTATGAATAAACTAAATTAATATCATTAGTGAAATTAATGTAATTACTAGGTATTTGGACTCCTATTAGTATACCTCATGTATTACTTTGTTTATCTTTGATATATAGAATTTACTGTACTTTCTATTTATACTACTGTCTAATTTACTCATAAAAACAACTATGCAGCACTAAAATTAGACGAGACTCAGTACTGAGTACCAAAATTAGCATACCAACCGTCTGCACATCGACATTTATTCGACTTAAGTCTTATAAATAACTGGATGTATATTAAAAAATGTTTCTCACAACCAGTATTTGGTATTAAGCAATTTCTCCTTGACCTAGAAACTAAATATTTCAGTAAATAGAGCTTTTAGCCCACGGCCTCCTTCGCAGTATTTGACGGTTGTAATACCTCGTTGCCCTTGTTACAACGGCTTGTGTTAAATCTTGTACGACAAACGCTGCATCTTGAGCGACACGTGTTTCTGTGCTGGGATTACAGTCACTACTTGTACTTCATACATTACACGCTCTCGAGCTTAAAAAAAAGTGTATGTACCTATAAAACTTAACGATCTGATGTTGTAATAACTACTGTGCGTGTATAATGCCTTAAAGGCTAATAAATAAATAAAATATACTAAGAATTATTAAGTGTTTTGGTGAATTGTATTTTAACGACCGCATACACTCGATCAAGATATGCTTTGTTCGGCACAAATATTCTCTTGTAATTTTTATGCAAATGAACATTTACAAACGTATTCGACTAATCGACTAATGAATATCTTAAAACCCATGTTGAGATTCAGTATTTAACAAGTTTTTTTTCAACAGCCATGCCACTACCTGCACTGGAAAATAAAAATGGTAATTCAGAATCAATAGCATATCGTACTTTATTTTTCATCAAAAACTAAATTTTCATTTAAATAATTTTGCTTATCCTTAACTAAAACTTGCGGCTAATTCACGAAACCAAGATAGATGTACTTTTTATATGAATATGATTATATACATTTGACGTCTGGCTTCGGGTTCTGAGTTAGGGTTGAGACTATGTAATGAATTGTGTATTTGTACCTCCTCAGCCTATACATAAATAAGTATTTAATATTTTATACTTGTAATTGAACAACCTTTGCTCGGTTCGAGACTAGGTCCAATTTAGTAGAATAAATATACACATAATTTATAAAAAAGGCGTGGTTTGATAACGTGTATGTTTAATATATGTTTTAGCAGTAGTGCAACGACTGAATATAATGGCTGAAAGGGCATCGGAAAGTACTCCTTTCGGGACTCAGGGTGAGTATTAATAACAGAGATATTGCAATACCCATGTTTTATGAATAGCGTGGTTCAGATGTTCAGGTTTCATTATCATTCAAAACTTATTTAAAATTTGCTCGCACGAGTCACGAGTGAATTAAGAAAAAATAAGCGCCTCATTAGCATTTTATTTTATATGTACTGCTCAATAATACCTTATCATATTTTGACGGAGCATGTTACGTTGGTTTGGACAGACAGAAATGAAGAGTGAAGAAAGATTGACGAAACAGATATGTATATTTAGGGACAGATGAAGACCACTCCTAACTACCTAGATCAAATCGATCGGATGCTCTAGGACGGGAATGTCAAGAGTACTCGAAACCGACGAGCATATACGAGTATGCAGAGATTGATGAATGTGGACGAAGAGAAAGAGGTATGTAAGTCTAGAGAGAACTGGCTCTCTATATTCTCTGCCTACCCCGTTAGGGACTCGGCGTGATGATATGTATGTATGTATATTTTGACGATGCTAACTACGTCAGAAATAGTTCTATAGTTTTTATAGTTTGATTAGAATAACAGACTGACACAGCCGGGGTGCTTTGTTATATCTAAAATATAGATTGATTAAGCTTTATCAGTAGTTTTGTATGTTTTAGTCCAACATAATATACGTCACTATAAAATAATTGTTATACGAATTCATTTCCAGTCTGTAACAATGGCTAGTTCGCAGAAATCGTAATGTAACATAACACGTATTTGTATGTACTTTGTATTGCGAGCCTGCATGGTACGAGTAGGATATTAAATTAACCACCATACGTATAATAAGCCGTAATAAACCGTAATAATAAATATGAGCAGTATAGCCGTTCAAAAATTTGGACTTCAATTCGACAATTGTTTGCCGTGTCATGTTAATCTTTGCATGTTTTAAATATTACTTAAAAATTGATCAAACACATATATATAATTATTATATAGTTATATGATCCGAAAATCAAGTTCTCTTGAATGTCTGATGCCTGATGAATGTGGATGAAGCGGGAGAGGTTCGTAAGTCTGGCGATAACTAGCGCTCTACTCAAACTGCTGACACTGTGAGGGACTAGACAAGACCTTGACCTTGACCTTGTCCCTCTTATCAGCTGAACTGACTATTCACCCATATCTTGACTTTTTCGAATAACTTTAAAATCATGATGTGAGTCCAATTCTTAATGTAGGTATAAATTAAATGTTCAAATCGTGTTAAAAATTAGGCTATTTTAAAATCGGACGATTTTGATATTTTCTATTTAAGAGGTTGACCTTGTCTATCAGGGTGGTTTCCTGTCAAATGTTTGAGGAAAAAAACCAAGGATACAAATCAGTATTTTTTTTCAAAGGAATTTATTCAATTCCGTTCCACATCCCAATGTTAATTCATCTGTAAGTGATCTTTTCGATCTATCTGTATATGAATTAATTACTCTCTTTAATTGACAAAATACGCTATAAAAGCTAATGTTAGGCAAAAAATATTTCGTTCATAGACTAATTAGCCAGATGTTTTCAGATTTCAGGTTACAAGATTACAACAGAGCTGCCTCGATGGAGCGACGCTGTTACAGTTTTTTGTTCTCATTAGTAATTATAATCAAAATGGCTACATTGTGGGTGTGATGTTTCCTTTGAAATGTTTGGAAGCTAATTAACTATAGGTACAATTACAATCAATACCGATAATATTGCTTTGTAGTGGCCTTTGTAATCGCGAGGTTATTGAATCTGTTATTTTGGCTGGCTAGGAATATAACTTTAAGATAAACTATTATTGAAAACATGCAATATTTTAAGTATTTTCTATTATATTCATGCTGATGACTCTGTTAGTTGTTATGGAATCGTACATTGTTATATTTATGTTCAAATTTCAATTCAATCCAATTTATTTTCACAATTCCAAGAATATGTTTAATATACAAAGGACTGTCTCCTTTGCTATTAATTTATTGCCATGTATAGTATATAACTAAAATAATTGTATTGTTTTACGATACATACTATTTAGGTACATAAATACTTTCCTATACAATATAAAAGGAGTCTCATGAATCATAATAAATATTTAATAAAACAAATGAGATGTTATTTTAATATTGTTATTTGAAGGCAAACAAAATGTTATTATTAGAATAAATATATTATAGGAAAAAATATTACAATGAAACATGAGATATTCTACATATCTGCTAGATCTCACAATTTAGAAAAAAATAGTTATAAGGTATACAATTAGATGTATTGTGAAGAAAGTATTAATAAATATAGACTGAGCTCTATTATTAGGCGTGTACATATTGAATGCAATCATGAAATACTTAAATATACCTATATATATATATATTTTAAATTTATAAAATTTGTTTTTTTAAATAGACTTGAATTATATATATATATATATTTCAATTCAAACATTATATATATAATTCAAGTCTAAATTATATATATATATAAATATATATTTTATTTATATATATATATATATATATAAAACAAATTTTGTTTGTACCGTTTATTAGTACTCAATGGTATTTCATTTATTTCAATTAAATACATATCACCAGCAACACGTTTAAAGAGTAGGGACTCCTATCTGCTTTGGAATAGAAAATAATAAATCTTAAATCTTAAAGGTTGTAAATATCTAGGCTTCTAAATTGCCCTATCATTTTTACATGTTTACGTATGTATGATTTGTATGCTTAAGCAGATAAATAGGAAACTAATAGAAATAAAAAATATTAAAAATTAACAGCTCTTGTATTTATTTGAATCCCAATGTTTCTCTTTGTTTTTCATTTGTTTCGTATAGTTCAATGACCAATTGAACCAGAAATTCATGCATTGTTTTTGATAAAGCATTATTTAACTATGATATGTCAATGCGAAAATTGTGTTTTGATTTGATGATAATATAAATAGTATGTACTTTTTTATATAAAATGACAAAATGCTAGTAAAGGTCATGGCAAAAATAATGATACATTCTTGCTTAAAATTTTCATCGACTTCTTTTTAAAGATATGTTGTGCTGTAATGCTGTCATAAAAAAAGCTTTTATTGTACAAAAAACATAACATTTAAAAAAAACAGCATTCAATTAAAAAAAATCACTAATATCATAGAAAACAATAATATTATAGTAAACAAAGTTAATTGTAGCTAGCGTCTTAAACCTCAATTAAATTTGTAAGCTATTTTAATCTACTCGTATACTCTGGACCGCAACGGTTTCTCAAATAAGCTAATATTTTTCATAAAATTATAAGACTATTGACCCTGAACACTCTGTGAAAGTGTCTGGAAGCGGTAGAGAAAAAGACCACGTTCCAACTACCTAGGTTACCTTAGCACGCACATGCTCTTGACCCATCTAGGAGTGCTCCATCGATTAAGCGCATATAGACTGGCAGTTCCAGCTACCAGTAAAATTAAAAGTAACCTTTTAACTGGGAAACGAAACATAATATTCTAAGTATTATCGGAGCATGGTTAGCAGGAATACTATATTAATAGCTATATGGGCGGAGGCCGCTTACTATCAAGTGGACTTGTTTGTCACCTTTTTTATATACATAAAAAATATCTCTGCCTAACCCTCCGGGGACCTTGTGGCAAGGCGTGAGTATATTATAATTACTATCTGAGAAGAAATTCAAAAGGCGTATGTATAGTCGTGCTTGAGTAACGGCGATGGACTCGCCATCTGTCAGGTTGGCACCTAATATACCTCTGGCGGAAAGTGGGTGTGTGGGTATTACCTATATACACCTCTGCCTACCCCTTCGGTGACCCTTGTGGGAAGGCGTGAGGATATATATTTTATAAAAATATAGGTATACTTTAAGTTTTTACTTCAATACCTGGAATTCTATACAAAACACTTTATTAATTGTGGTAATTAATATTGTGGTGGTGGTGGTTGCCGTTGTGGCCGAGGCGTTGGAGCAGTTGCCTGCAACTCAAAGATCGCAAGTTCAAGTACCAACAAGTTTTTCTGGACTTAAGTACAGTGATTAGTAACACAACGAGCTTTACGGTGAAGGAAAACATCGAAAGGAAACGTCATACGTGCATACGTCTGAGACGCAATTCAAAGGCGTATGTATCCTGTAATCCTGTGGCAACGTGCTCGGAGTTGAAAGTTTACTCATTGTTAAGGAGTTGAAACGCATAATAAATTATTTGGTTTTCAATGCGATTGCTAACCTCCCTGAAGGCAGATTGAAACTGAGTAATCGTTATCAAAAATCATGACAGAACTTCGACCAATGCCTAAGAAGACCGGGGGAAGTATGGATTGAAGAAAAAAATATACTCATGTGAAGGTATTGCGAGTATTGGGTTGGTTGCACTCAGTGTAATATTGTACCCTTAAATAGTACAAAAGTAATTTAAATAACGCTGACAATTAAATACATTCCCTTTTTAATATCCCCGTAAGTTAACGTACCCCGCACAAGGTCTTTCTTTATAAGAATCACGCGATCAAAATACGTTCCACGCGACATCTCAAATTACATATCCACACACTCCTTATATCATTATTTAATGAGCCCGTTTGGATCGATATTTTACAGTCCCCGAAGGGGTAAGAAAAGGTAAAATGACATCCATGTTGCACACGAATTTATATATCTTCCCTTCGCACAAGGTTCCCCAAAGGGAAATGGTTTCTTTGCGCGAGCCATATAGGTGTCAATGTTACACATGGCATAGGTACATTACATACATTTTTGAATATCTTATAAAAAATATGGAAGTTTCCTTCACCAAGAAACACAAATTAGAACAATATAAGTTCGAACCCGCAATTTTGATTTTGTAGGGACTACCCGTACCACTCGGCCCCGGTTCTATGTATTAATATCTCCTCGCAAACCAATATTTATAATGAGGTCTTAGTAAAAAGCCGTAAATAGGTACATTAATTTGGTAGTTATAATGACTTAGTGGGCTGGCTCAGCAATTTCAGTTTACATACAAACTACGGCTGGGAGTTAAACTGTTCTCAAAGCTAGCCCGGGGTCCTAGATATGCAATTAAGTAATTAAACTGAAATTGTTCGCTCTGAGGATGAACAATGTAATCTGCTTTCGATATTAAAACTTGAACTCAATAATGAAAAGGTCTGTCGTTTAATAATAGTTACAGCTAAGTTCATACAAGTGACTTAATGTGCTTTTGATGCGAGCTATTCCCCAGGGCAACATCATTCACTTAGTTGCGTCGAGTTCGCCAAGTTGAAGAACTTACATTTTCCCTATAGGTTCGCCACACCTCGCAATTAATGTATTTTGATAATTATTGGACCAAATTACTTATTTTTAATATTACTTAATACTAAATTTAATATTTATAGATTTTTGGATTCGGAATAAACATTCATATTAATACCTCACGCCTTCCCGCAAGGGTCCCCACAAGGGAAGGGGGTAGGCAGAGGTGTACAGATATTACCCACACACCCACTTTCCGCCAGAGATATATTTTTGGTGCCATCGTGACAGATTAATACTATATATTGTTTTTTTAAGCTGTAGCACTACCAGTTTCAATCATCACTCAGCACCTAACATTATATTTTAAATCATAACGCAACCAACCTTCAAAAGGGTTTATATCATGCTTTCAACTAAATTAATAATAATTAAATAAAAATCAAAACTAAGTATATAAGTAGTCGTCCGTAATATTTATATTACAAGTTCGCGTCCTGGCGGTTTATGCTAGTATATATCATATTTTGATGAATGAGTTATAAAATTTTTTGAACTTCAGCTAAAATAGCTAGCCAAAGCTACTTATTAGGTGTGAGAAACCACACCAGCTTTGGTAGTAGAATAGAATAGAATAGAATAGAATATTTTTATTTCAGACCGGAGTCCATAGGGTTAGTAACTAATTTTAACTTAAATTCTAGTGTTAGTAGGTTACAGACACATAAAAATATACAATTAAATTTCGGCATGGAGCCGCATCCACTAGGTAGTACTAGGAACATGGATATTTTGGATAAAAGCAGTTTACGCATTAGAACACTGCCTAACTCTTCGGGAATGCTTATAAGAAGGCGGGAGGATTGAATATCCTCCTAAAATGGAGCAAAAATAATATTGAAGACAACTAGTACAGTGCAAGTAAAAATACATGTTGAAGTTAAGTTTTAAACAGAAGCGAGGAAAACATTGTGTCTCGTAGAGTTGTATTGGCTTTAACTTGCGGAATACGAGTGTGCAAACAATGTGCGGAAGTGAAAAGAATCGCAATGAAACGTAGCACCATGCGAGCCCGGGTGCTAATCCACCGGGGATAACATTGGCCTCATTAAACCAAACCCTGGATTATCAACTTGGAATTGCTCGACTGAGCAATATGAATATTATGACGTAAAAAGCAATGAAAACACCATTTTAACCCTCCTGTATTTCACTTCGCATAAAAACTTGGGGATTCCGTGAAATATATTGGGGAAAAAAAGGTCTACACGGTCCATCATTAAAGGTAAATTGCTCTGCTTTATATCCGTTGAAATGTAAAGTGTTGAAATTGTCTGAATGCCACGGTTGAGTTGACGCAGGCCTTCGGCAGCGCGGGAGGGCGTGCTTAGCAAATTACCTGACCTTTGAGCTCAAGTGCTGGATTCGAGTATTCATTTATTAGATGTTAGGTGAAAAAAATATTGGTTACTAAAACTTTTATGCTAAACGAGGAGTATGTTAACAATACGTTGAAAGGTTCTGAAGCTATAATTGTCCGAGTAGGCAGTAAGATGGCAGCGTCCTTTAAGTTAGTGACTCGCCATCTGTCACAACTTAAATATATCATTGGCGGAATGTGGGTGTGTGGGTACTACCTACAAAACTCTGCCTACCCTTTCGGAGACATTTGTGGGAAGGCGTGAAGATATATTATGTTAAGAATCAATTTGCTTTTAGCGACATATATTTTTTGTTGTTATATGGGTATATGACACGAAAACAAATGATGAGCCGTGGTGGCCGAGTGGTTCGAGCAGTTGCCTGCGACGCAAAGGTCGCAAGTTCGAATCCCGACTGTACCAATGAGATTTTCTGAACTTAAGTACAGTGATTAGTCACACCACGAGCTTTACGGTGAAGGAAAACATCGAGAGGAAACCTGCATACGTCTGAGAAGAAATTCAAAGGCGTATGTATAGTCGTGCTTGAGTAACGGCGATGGACTCGCCATCTGTCACGTGGGCACCTAATATACTGGCGGAAAGTGGGTGTGGCGGTGGTATGCCTCAGCCTATCGGGGACCCTTGTGGGATATATTGTGTATTAGTATTCATACCGTTTACAGTGAAAATAACTTTTATAGTTGTAGCTTAGCTACCGTAGTCGTGTTTTCAGCTTGTTTTGTACAATGTCAAGGTTTCAAGTTGCCTATGAATAGGTCTACATGTTTATCTTGATTGTAAAAACTTGGCTAGGTTTCATTCCACTATTCCACTATTCTTGGAACTAACTTCAAATTATACAGTGAAAGTACAGTACGGCGCACATTACTTGTTTACTATTTGAACAGATTAAATGTTGTGGTGCCAACGTGTCACCTAAAATATATCTCTGGCGGAAAGTGGGTGTATGGGTACTATCTATATACCTCTGCCTACCCCTTCGGGGACCCTTGTGGGAAGGCGTGAGGATATATATATATATATAAACACTACTTGATTTTTTAAAATATTTTAAAAGGTATGGATGCAGCATATTTATGAATGTTGATGAGAATGACGGTCTTTTCTCTTTTTCTACGTAGCGAGCATAATGTATGGTCATGTAAGAAATTAAGACACAGTAGTATAAATCATATATGGCCAATTCTGCTATTATGGTCGTTGACAACTTCTGGCCTTATCAAGATGTACAAATGTATGTTATATATCCATATAACGTATGCACGTTATTCAGGAGCTCGGAGAAGATAATGCAAAGTCACATTCAAAACAAGAGAGATAAGAGTCACCACGGCAGCTTCTTAGAAAGCTCTCAGTGCGAGTTCCAAAGTGCGGTCCCGCTGATGGTGCGGTGCGATAGCGAATGTACGTTACTTATAATCTGCACCTCACTATTTATGCCCGCATTCAATTTGGATATATATTATAGGGTAGAGTACGTTCTAGATACTACAAATTATCCTGTGCACTGTCTGCCTTTAGACATATTAGCCAGCCACAGATAGATATGGAATACAGAACACAGATACTAAAGAACAATTAGCATCGTGCTTTTCGCAAATGCGTAATTAGCCTACGTACATTTGAGATATTTAAAGTTCCTAAGCTACTTCATTAGTCGCCTTGAGTTTTAGCGTGCCGGAACCGTGCGGGTCCTCTCAAACATTAGCGAAAGTGTTGGTGTTAACGTTCCTCGCTAAATACACAATTAACATACACCATCCATCAATTTTAATAAATAATAAAATACCTCTACAACGACAATCATTAGTTCATTAATCTATCAGCTGCGGTAGTTGCCGCCTAAATCGTGCCAAGTGTATCATTTAAGGCGGTCGAAAGCGAACAATAGGTGGTAATCAATAAGAGCCGGCGGGCGGGCCATTGTGTCTCTAATGTGTGGGAATTAGCTATTTGCTCCTTGACGAAGACAAATTATATCCCTTCTTCGATTAATTACAGAGCTTAACTGCGATGTCGATATTAACATATGAGCTAGTTGCCTCGTTGCATCCCAGTGCTTTGTGATATTAAGTACAAACACTAGTGCAAGCTTGCAGGTAGCTCAACAGATTTCAAACTGAGGATCTTGGGAAGGAATAATATACCTACTTGATTATTACAGTGCCCGTTACTCGGGGCACTGTACTAAAGAGCATTGTAATTTAAGTAGTGCATACTCAAAAATGCAGGTTTCAACGCAG
>JACCPG010003870.1:0-31747 GCA_016069955.1 Drepana arcuata
CATCCAGGCTAACAGCTAATGCCTCACCTTGACTCTCAATGGCGAGTGACCAACAGTGCGTTAGATATACTAGAAGGTCACCCGTTGAGCGACTTTGGCGGAAGCTATACTGTTGGTCACTCAACAAACCGTGACCCTCTAGATATCGCAAGAGTTGCGTGTTAATCACTCGCTCCATAATTTTGGAGAGGAGGGAGGTGATGGCGATCGGCCTGTAATTCGATGGGTCTATTCGTCTAGTTCGATGAATCTATCGCCCTTTTTGGGCACTGGGTGCACGTGGGCGGTCTTCCACGAAGTTGGGACTTTTTGGGTGGAGTAGGAAAGCGCGAATAGGCGCGTCAAAACAGGACACAGTTCAGGAGCACACTGCTTAAGCACCACTGCCGGAATACCGTCTGGCCCGCTCGACTTATGGACGTCCAGAGACAGCATCTCCCGCCGGACCTCCCGTTGGGTTATGCTTATCTCCGGCATAGAGTTCTCACACCGCAAGATAGTTGACGGTGTGGCGCCTCCGTCATCCATAGTCGAGTTCGAGGCAAAGAGAGAGCCCAATAGATCCGCTTTCTCTTTGGCACTGTGGGCCAAGTTACCATCCGGCTTACGGAGTGGTGGTAGGGACGACTGGCAAGTTTCCCTCAGCAGCCTTGGCAAGGGACCAAAAAGCACGGCTGCCAGAAGGGTAGCTAGCGAGTTTCTCACCAATTCTGCTGACGAAATCGAATTTCGCCCTTGCAATCGCTCGCTTACAGTGCCTCGAGGCAGCATTAAGTTTCCGCTTTGCATCAGATATGTTGGGGTCCAGATTGGATCGAGCCGTGGTCCACGCCTCATAAAAGGCTTGCTTGGATAATTTAGCTTCCTTGCAGGGCTTATTAAACCACGGCTGTTTCTTTACCCCTGTAGCTACTAGCGAGTTTGGAATGTAGCATTCCATTCCCGCTAGTATCGTCTCAGCGACGGCTGCTGCACAGGGGTCTGGATCTTCTGATGCGAAGCAGATCTGCCTCCACGGGTACGATGCGTAAAACTCACGCAATCCATCCCAGTCTGCTGCCTTGTAGTGCCACATGCGCCGCCGCCCCGGAGGTCAGGGCACTTCGGCCTTTGCGCACGGCACTTGCGTCCGGACCAGACAGTGGTCGGATGTGCCAAGCGGCGCACCCACCGAGATGGAATAGCTGTCCGGTCGCGTGGTCAGCAGAAGGTCCAGTAAGGAGCTTGTATGGCCCTCGATATCAGGTATTCTGGTTGGTTCCTGTACCAGTTGCGAGAAGCCATAAGCCAGGGCAAGCTCGTAAGCAGCCCTCCCCGCGCAGTCAGTGGACCGAGAACCAAGCCACTCAACATGGTGAGCGTTAAAATCTCCTAAAACCACCAACTCCGCGGGGGGGTACTGCTCAAGTACTTTGTCCGTTGTCGATTGCAGGTGCTCAAATAGGCGAACTGTGTCTGTGTCACCGCTATGGGACCTGTAAAGGCACGCGTAGATTCGGGTGTTGCCACCATAGTCTACGCGCACCCACAAAATTGACAGGTCTCTGTCTTCAAGGCCGTGGAGACGTCGACAGCAAATATCCTCCCGGAAGTACATACCTACCCCGGCGCGGCGCACAAAATTGTGTTCCATCTTGTACCCGGGGTAGTTCAGGTACGATGTATCATCGGGGCAGGATATCTGCGTCTCCGTCAGAAATAGCAGAGTCGGCTGCGTCGTCTCAAGGTGTTGGTGGACTGCGTTAAGGTTAGAATGAAGTCCCCTGATGTTGCAAAAGTCCATTTTTAATGTGGATGGGGAGGCCGCTGAGAAAAATCTACAATTTTTGTGTTTGGCCATTATTTATTTTTAAGGGTGCTGAAAAGGAAAAGAGGAATCGTTGTGTCGGCAACAACGAGGACAAAGCGCAGTCTCAATCCGCCACTGTGATGTACAGGTAGTGCGGATTGCCGGAGCGGAAGTCGGAAGGGCCCCCGATCCCCCCTTGATGCAGCGGCCGGGTCCACTCCGGTCTCCTCCTCCGGCACGACCACTACACTAAGGACTTTACACACATGTGCGGGTTAGCCTCCCAGGGCGGAGATTATGTGATCCCTGGGTTCGGGACCCCTACCATATGCGGGCGGCCAGCGGACAGCCGTTTCACCGGGTCTCCCTAACAACCGCACCGACATGCCGCGCCTGGTCACCACCACGGCGGAATTGAACCACTGGTCCTGTGCTGCCGACACACCGCTTCCTCTTGGAGCCTGGCGACCTTACTCACCACAGGAACACGACACACCCGAGGGTAATGAATGCCATTTAGCTGCGATCTTCTGTAAGGCGGAGGTAATGGTACCAGTCGGGCTGCTCCGAATTTGAACGGGAATTAACCGTTGTGCCCTCCCTCCCTTAAATTGATTAAATGCGCTTTGTTTCTATTATTACCTCATACCGCAATCGTGAAATAGAAATAAAAAAATATGTTGTTGACTGTTATTTGATTCACTCTTTGCTTCGCGCCACTCTAAAGGTACTCTACTGCTAGGGACACGAAAAAAGTATTGATACTTTGTGGTATCGATACTTTTCCTTTCGATACCGATACATTTGTACTCGATACTTTTTTCATACTTCCTCTGACATACCCAGGATTCGCTGCCATACAATAAGGTAGGTACCAATATCGCGTTGTGGACAGCAACTCGAGCATTCTTGCTCAGACTTTTACTGCCCATCAACGCCGACATGGCTCTATTCACCTTATTTCCGGCGGTTATCCTTCTTTCAATATCTTTTTCATACTTTCCATCTCGTGTGAACATGCTTCCAAGATATACAAATTCATTCACTTGCTCTAGAATTTGCCCATTTACCGATATAGCACACTCGGTCACTTGTTCATCTCTTTCGAATACTAGAACCTTAGTCTTGCCAGCGTTTAGGCGCAGCCCCTTCTTTTCACATTCTTCTTTCATTATGGTAACTAGTGACTGCAGTTTGCCCTCTGATGACGCCAGTAAAACCGCGTCATCGGCGTATAGTAGGCAGTTGACCACTAAGTTTCCCATTTTCACTCCACATCCGTTCGTTCTTAGTGCTCTCAGACAGTTATCAAGATATATAATGAACAGCCAGGCAGACATGATACACCCTTGTTTGACCCCCGACTTCACATCAAACCAGGGTGACATCTCACCGTTAACCCTAACGCACGCCTCGCTATCACTATAGAGTGATTTCATGGCATGCAGTAGAGAACTGCTCACTCCAATCCAATCCAGGTAAAACGTCCCAGAGTTCCTTTCGTACGACTCTATCAAATAGAATTTTACGTTTTTAGGTTACGGGTACGGTACGTAAAAGTAATACCTTAAATTAAACTCTATCAAATTCGAAACCGACGAGCATGTATGAAGAGACTGATGAATGTGGACGAAGCGAAAGAGGTATGTAAGTCTAGAGAGAACTGGCGCTCTATACTCTCTGCCTACCCCGTTAGGGACTTGGCGTGATGATATACATGTATGTATGTAAGTTATTCCTCTCGATAGTGTCTCATTAAAGCTCGTAGATTGTCTAATCTATATCTATACATATAATAAAAATGTAACGGATCGCTGTCTGTACATGGTAGATATATGAGAAAAAATGTGATAGAGACCTTTTTCAACGCAAATAGCATCCAAAACACTGATTGTTAGATTTTTTGTCTATTTATCTGTTTGTATGTGCGTTTGTGCGTTTGTGTACGCTAATCTCAGAAACGGCTTATCTGATTTAGATGTCGTTTCCACTAATGTATTTTTGTAAACTTCACTTAACATTTAGTGTTTATTTCATGTCAATCGTTTAAGAAATTAAAAAGTTATGCCAATTTAAAGAATCATCTATACTAATCCATACTAATCCATACTAATATTATAAAGAGTTTTTCTGAACTTAAGTACAGTGACTAGTCACACCACGAGCTTAACGGTGAAGGAAAACATCGAGAGGAAACCTGCATACGCCTGAGAAGAAATTCAAAGGCGTATGTATAGTCGTGCTGGAGTAACGGCGATGGACTCGCCATCTGTCACGTTGGCACCTAATATACCTCTGGCGGAAAGTGGGTGTGTGGGTATTACCCATACACCTCTGCCTACCCCTTCGGGGACCCTTGTGGGAGGCGTGAGGATATATTATATAATATTATAAAGCTGAAGAGTTTGTTTGTTTGATCGCGCTAATCTCAGGAACTACTGGTTGGAATTGAAAAAATATTTTTGTGTTGATTAGTCCATTTCTATAGGAAGGCTTTAGGCTATATAACATCACGCTTCGATTAATAGGAGTGAAGCATAAATGAATAATGTTGCCAGAACGGGAAAAAATATTCCTCTTTGAGAGCTTCCATTGCGTGCGCTGCGTAAACGGCTTAAGTTACACAAATATCATATACTTATAAGGTTCCTCTTTAAAAGTTCTAAAAAAAAGTCCGCGACAGCATATGTCTATCTTTTAAGATTGACATATGCTGTATAACCTTTTTTATGGTAATAAAATTTGTTCGAAATCAATGCATTATTTCCGAAGATGTTTTATCAACATAATATTAATCCTTATCCAAATAAATATGTTATTAATCACGAGTATTTAAATGTAAACGAAATTGTACTGGACATCACTTGATTTTAATCAACATCTTATGGATGTGCGGTGAGGAGGGTATTAAATATGACCTCATAAAAATGGTTGTGCGTTGCGGTAGGCATACAATTAGACCTATAATAGAAAAAGAGAAGTGGACTGTATGTGCGTTATGTGAGCTCGATCACGCCAGGCGGGAAGATGACTGCCTTGCGGATATTATAGGACACAAAGGACAATTCAAATAGGCATTCAACAAATAAAAGGAAATGCACAATACCTTCATACATCTAGGCACCACGTGTAGGCCGGTTTGCTTGAAGACGAGCTGCTTTCAGGAGTAGGCTAGTCGACAGTTTCACGGCACTAACTTATAGTTGAGGTACACACGGAATATATTAATGCAATCCTTGCTTGCGTGTTGATCGAACTCTTAAGTGCGACGATTGATGAATCAATGCGCCATCTTGCGCTTGCATTCGCTTTGTGCGTTTGGCGGGGAAGGGATAAAGGATGAAGAGGCGTGATCTCACTCAAAAAACAAACGAACAATCACGAAATTAAAATAATGCGTTATGCGCGCAAACATCTAATATCATAGATAGCATAATGTTAAAATAACCCCGCAACTCAGACGCGTGGTCGGCTCACTACGGAACAGTTGAACTCTGCGAACTGAGGTCTCTTAGGTACGCAGACGGAGTTGCGCGCATCGGCTATCTTAATATATATAAATTACGTGTCACGTTGTTTGTCCGCGATGGGCTCCTAAACTACTGAACCGATTTCAATCAAATTTGCACACCGTATGCAATCTGATCCAACTTGAAAGATAGGATAGCTTACATCACAAATGGACCCAATAGGTGGCGCTGCGATCGTGTTTCAAGAAATTTTACTTTTTCACCCGGGCGAAGCTGGGCGGGACAGCTAGTCCATCTATATCTATACATATAATAAAAATGTAACTGATCGCTATCTGTACATGGAAGATATATGAGAAAAAATGTGATAGGGAACTTTTTCAACGCAAATAGCACCCAAAACACTGATTGTTAGAATTTTTGTCTGTTTGTCTGTTCGTCTGTGCGTTTGTGCACGCTAATCTCAGAAACGGCTTATCCGATTTAGATGTAGTTTTTCAATAATATAATGTGGTAAGCTTTTCGTAACATGTACAAAGTAAATCAAAATGTTTATTAAAAAAATGCTGCCCAAAGTCACTTTTCCACGCGGACGAAGTCGCGGGCACAGCTAGACCTTATTTCGTTGCGTAATATTGGACGTACTACTACTACCCCGTCCACGCTCGTGATCATGTAGTTCATCTCTGGTTGCAGAGGTACTTTATCCACGAAGTTTGACTGAAAATAAAAGAGAACACGTCAATTCCTAAGTATAGATAGTGTCATCCACGATGATGCGCCCATTGATACGCCCCACTAATTTCTAGTTTCGTGGCGGTCGCGGGATGCGGAGAGTATAACCCTAGTCTATTAATGGTAGTTTGCGTGTGCACTCAGGTAATCAGTGTGTACCGACAATACTCAAATATAGTGGAAGGTTGCAGCGAAAGAGGTATGTAAGTTTAGAGAGAACTGGCGCTAATTCTCTCAGCCTATCTCGTTAGACACTAGGCGGGTTGATATGTTAAGTCGTCAAACGTTATACATATCTTTTGGGATGAATCACCAGCTCGTAAGCGGTTTTATGATATTTTAATTGCGAGTTTATAATTACTATATTGTATTCCAGATATCGAATATAGCGATATCTGGCGTTATTCGCACGAACGAAATAATTAACCTTTAACGGCTTGTTTCAATGCTATCTATAGCTTATATTTGTACAATACTGTAGCCTACAGATGGCGCTATTTTGCACGCCCATTAAAATTTTAATGAAAACGATTGGTAACAAATTTGGGTGTACAACAATATCGCTTTTGAGCAATATACTTGTTAGTCCAAAAGAGTTTCTTGGTCTCTCAGTCTTCTTCATGTGAGAAAAAGGGAAATAACTTTTATATAATTAATATCATCACGCCTTCCCATCCGGCAGAGGTGTAATATTTCCCTCTTTTCGTCGGAGATATATGTAATTAGATGCCAACGTGATAGATGGCGAGTCCATCGCAATTGTTCAAAGATAGAATAGAATATTACTTCATTATAAAACTGTGTACATTTGTTACAAGATATTAAATTCTAAAAATATGTCTCAACAGTTTCTCCCTCTCTCGCCACACGCCAAAGAAACTAGGAATATTAATTATATTGTAACCAAAAGGTGGCGCTGCCTACCTTCAAAGCGGTATTGGAATTTAATTTTCTCTGTACCAAATAGCAGGGTCCTTAACACTAAATCTGCTTAATAAAAAAAATATACCACGGAGTACAGTACAATAACGTATAACGTAATATATCCTTACTAGCTGTCCCGCCCAGCTTCGCTTGGGTGAAAAAGTTAACTTGCCAGTAACACGATCGCAGCGCCACTTATCAGGTCCAATTGTGGTGTAAGCTATCCTATCTTTTAAGTTGGATGTAACTGCACACTATGTGCAAATTTGATTGAAAGCGATGAAGTAGTTTAGGAGCCCATCGCGGACAAACAACGTGACACGTAATGTATGTATATTGAGTAAGATTATTTATTAGCAATGCAAACGCGATTAAACGACAAACACAGTACATTACGCATTACCTACGAACATTACAAATACCACCTATATGACCTATATGAGTATGTTTTGCTTACAAAAATTACTGAACGGTATTGGATGAAATTAGGCACACAGATAGATTATTAGCTGGATTAACACATAGGATAGGAGCAGTGTGTCACAGAGAATACAACAGTTGTCTTCTAGATGTTATAGAGTTGTGAATATCGTTACAACAGATTTCTTGCCTTATAAGGGTATAGAATTGAAAAATAAAACCTACATATCCGTATATAATAAAGTCACAAAAAACACTTGGTTAAATGATAAATAATCGATTTATGAAAAAATCTAATAAAAAATATATTATGTTTAAAAACTTTAAATGATAATGAACATTGAATCGAATTCTTGTTATTAAACGCAAGTGAAGAACGACTCTCTCGCATTGTGCATGTGTACATCCGAATGTTATTAGAGAAATCATTAAAGAGGAACTGCAGACTCTTGTAGCAGGTCCTTTGGCATTGATAGCAAAATTATACAAGGATTCAGAAGAGCAAACATCTACTATACAAAATGTTGAAACAATTTTATCCTTGGTGCTTAAGAAAATAAATGAACCGTTTGAAGCTGCAACTGCAAAGCAATTTGTTGCGGTGATCTCTGCACATTCGAACGATTAAAATCCCGCGGAATATGCATCGTTTAAGCTTGGTGTTCCAACTAAACTAGCTGAAGCTGTTATGTCTCCAACCAGTTGGGCTGTACTGTATCTACAATATGTATTAAGCTCTGGCGCCAGAACTTTCGTGCCAAGCAATCAAATCAGGAAAAGTCGATATCGACATAAGTCTATCCAGTGTTACTATCAGAACGTCCGAGGGTTACGTTCGAAAACGATATTATTTCACAATAAATTAATTGAATGCGAATATGATTTGATTGGTTTGACTGAGACATTTCTTACAAGTTCCGTATCTGACGGTGAACTCTTCCCTTCCCAGTATACAGTGGTATAGGTCGCGGCAAATAAGTCTAGCGCTGACCGTTCATGCGCAGAACTCAAAAATAAGATAACTGGGGGGAGTGCAAGGGACGCGCGCGGGGATGCGTAGGCGCTTATTGGCCCTTTAGTTGTCCCCTGTCCCGCGCACCGATACGACGCCCCGCTCACTTCTGGTGTACTGTCGCGTTCCGTTGTGTTTTTCTGTAGACTGTTACTGTTAAGTTTGTTTTTTATAGACTGTTTTAATTAAGTTTGTGTTTATTTATATATTTAAAGCAGTGAATATGCCAAGAAGAAATACTGTTTTGAGAAGACAGGCACGAAAAATGATACATGACGTGCATTCTTTCTTAAAAACAGAAACTAATGGATTTGTTGATTCTTTGAAACAGATTCTGATGATGACGATGCTGATGATGATGATGTTAGGGATAACAGTGTCCGAAGTAGCCCTGTGGCTGGACCCTCATCAAGAAAAAGGCCTTGTACGGGCCAGGCATACTGCAGTTTAGTGGAAGGTGTATTACCCTATCAGATTCAGATTAATATTTCTTTAATGCTATCCCTATCTGATTCAAATTAATGTTTTTAATAAAAAATATATGAATATTTTAGCTTGTATTTCATTTAATAATTACATATTTAATAAAAAATTGTCAAACTTTTATTTAAATTTATTTCTACCTTCCCATACTAATTAACCATAAACATCCATCCATATAAATATCTACTACCACCGCATTTGTATATTAGTCACGAGACTAGTTTAAACGAACTAACTGAGATATAAAAGAAGGACAAACTAAAACACGTTCTTTATTAGTAAAGATTATCGTAACCAATTTGTTAAGATAACAATGGCGTGCGCGACAGTACCGATGCGCAGCTATCCCCACCACGTTTTGTTCACCGCTAGACTTATTTGCCGCGACCTGTACGCAAGGGCCGAGAGGGTGATGCAGGCTGGTGGGGAGTTCTGCTGGCGGTCCGAGATTGCTACTCTGTACGTGTAATTACGAATATTGATGGCCTTACGCCTGATAAGGAACTCATATGCGCAATCGTTAAGAAGAATAATGTATCATTTCTATGTTGTGTTGTTTATCTACCCCCCTCCTATAGTGATGATCAATATGTAACTGTCTTGACATGTATAGAACATTTTATTTATTCATATCCAAATCTGAATGTACTAATTTTAGGTGATTTTAATCTAAATTAATGTAAAATGCGTTTTAATCTATTTCAAGACTTCTGTGTGCTGCATCAGCACAACAATGTACCAAACAGCCGAGGCGGCTTGTTGCGGCTTGTCTCGTACTGAGTGACTTGGAGTCCGATCAGGTGAAACTCTGCACTTGTGACCCGTTAGTTCCTATTGATGTTTACCACCCGTCTCTCGAGGTAACTTTAAAACTATCACGTGGTTCAGTGCTGACGCCGGCACAGCCGTCGCCCCCGTCGTTTACGTTATCCAAAATGGTATACGACTGAGATAATATATAATATAAAATGCAAATACCTTCCTTTGCCTCTGTATTCCAAGATGAGAAGCCACGACTAAACTGTGCGGATGCTGAGAGGGCTGCTTATACTCGACAATAATCTAACTTAGATGCGAGATCTGTCTCTGTCACTGTTGTAGACAAAGCAGACTTAAAAGCTGCTGTCAGACGCCTTACAATTCAGTCGGCAGTCGGGTCTGATGGCATCCCCGTGTTTATGGTAAAAGACCACAAGAGATACCAGTACTAAAAAAACTACGGCTAAAACGCTACGGCTATTATCTCTACCTCTATCCATCGCTGTTTGTGACTGGTATGACTCGAGACGCTTAAGTTGAGACGCAAAATTCTCTTTATTAAGCCCTACCTTTCAATATCAAGGCAACTTTGATGAAGCCCTGCTCAATGTTCAATCAAAAATCAAAATCAAAATCCTTTTAATTCACATAGGCCCAGGTGGGCACTTATAAAACGTCGAAAAAGAAGCACGCTTAAGACGCTTAAGAAGGTCGCTTAATTTGTTGAGCGACAGGTTTGCTGGCAACAACTATGGCGTAGGCACTTTGTGGGTTAGAAGTGCATACGCGATTCGCCACTTCTACCGGGGTGGAAGGAGGAGCAGCGGGGCTGACGTGTGTAGCGGTGGCCGGTAGCGCGCTAAGCGCCGCCGACTCAAAACTTCTGACGGACACATTCCGTGCCCCGCGACGAGTGTTCATGTTGTTAACCTCGGGTGACCTACTTACCGATTTCGCGTTGCGCAATAACACGACCTCGGTACGAAGTTCACTTATGGTGGTTTCAGAGGTTTCCAACCTTACCATCACCTCAGCCAGGCTGGCCTTAAAGTTAATAATTTCCTTCAGGATCCTGGTGACATCGACGTGGTCGAAGGTAACGGGGCGGGGTATTTGTGGCGAAGCAGCTACATAAGCTGCTTCGCCACAAATAACGGCACGTGGTCTTGATCGGTCTCCTTCGGTACCCTGATGATGTCTTGGAGACTTCGCTTGCCTTTGGGATCCCCTCTGCGGGACTGCATCGGGTCGGCCTTGCTGAGTGTCTGGTAGAGCAGCATCTTGCCTCTGCAGATTTCCTCCTCCGAGAAGTTGGTGCTGCAGATCTGCATGATGCTGACCTCGTCCATAGTGTCGATGGCATGTTGAATAAATGCCAGCACCTCGTTGGCTATTAGTTGCTCAGTAGCCATAGCGGGCATCGGCTGTCACCGCGCTGTACTCGAATTATAAATTTGTGACTGTTCAGTGAGACGCGTCCGTTTCCGAACGCGTACTGCACTGCACTCTAATGTAATGCCTTATTTGCACTAGCATCTCTTGGTCTGTAGTAATGCCTCTCCCAAAACAAAAACATAAATAAAGTATGTGGTCACCGTTTGGCATTACTTGCGCTTTTCATAATTGTACAATTAATATAATAATAATAATATAATATTATAAGATATGTCGTTCAGCGATGCCTATAAAAAGGCATCATATGCATGCTATAAGATGCACCTTCGATACCGAGTCGGCGTCTCACGCCTGCCACCGTCCCCAAGCCTGCGTGAGATGCGGCGAGGAACAAGCGGCGCACGAATGCCCGAGGCCGCGCGAGGAACCGGCCACTTGCGCGAACTGCAAAGGCCCCCACCCGGCCAATAGCACAAGCTGCCCAGTGATGCGGAAAGAGGCCCGCAACAAGAAGGCCCTGTTGCCCGCACCATCACCACTGCTACCACACCCGCCACCCAGAGGGGCCCCCCCAGATGGTCGAAACCACCGGCACCCATTTGATGGCCCCGGCCAACAACCCACGCCCTCGACAAGAGGGTGTAGGCGCGAGGAAACGGCACCGCCGCCGCCGCGGCAAGAACCCAACCCGTCCAGCACCATCTACAGCAACGGCACCGCCACCACCACCACCCCCTCAGCAGCAGCAACAGCAGCAACCACAGCAGCAGAAAAAGCAGCAACCTGCTAGAAACAAACGCCCGAAGCCTACACCTGGAGAAGCACCTCCCAGGATGAACGCGCACCCACAGCTGGGAGGGCGTCACGCAAACGCACCCCAACACTGAATCCCCCGTCACCGCTAACAATCGCGCTCGATATCCTGCAGGAGGTGCTCAGAAACCTTTGCACCGGTTCGGACCCCACCCCTGCCGTCCTGAGAGGCATCACACGCCTGATGACGGCTATCACCTCAAACAAACATGGATCAGCACCATAAGCTAAGAATCATCCATTGGAACGCCGGCTCACTAACAAACAAAGTGACGCTGCTCAAAGCCCTTCTCGTCGAACAAGCACCCGATGTGGTACTCATATCGGAGACCTACCTGAAGCCAAGCACCAAGCTAAAGATCCCAGGTCGCATCATTTATCGCCAGGACGAGGAGACCCCCGAGGGAAGAGCGTATAGGGAACTGGCAGTCCTGGTAAGACGCCGCCTCCTCCACCAGCCACTTCCTCCCGTGAGCTTGCGGTCGATGCACGTGCTTGGCGTGGAGGTATTCAAGGGCAACTCTGCCCCTTTGCGCCTCTACGCCGCGTACAAACCACCCGGTGAGCGTCTGTGCGTGAGAGACATCCGACTCGTCACGGATGGTCACGCACCGACGCTCATAGCGGGCGATTTAAACTGCAAGCACACGGGTTGGAATTCATCGAGAACCTGCGGGGACGGAAGACGCCTGTTCGACGACGCAGAACGGGGAGGCTGCGTAGTCTGCGGACCGGAAGCCCCCACTAGATAGCCGCCACAGCAATCATTGGGCGCCCCCGAGGTTCTCGACATAGTGATACACGCGAACCTGGACTGCCAGCTCACTCAAGAGGTCCTCCTGGATGACCTGGGATCGGACCACCTTCCGGTGCTCCTCCAGTTATCGGAGCCACCTCACACTACGAGACATCGTATCACGGACTGGAAGAGGTACACGGAGTACCTAACCTCCACTCCAATGTCGACGCTTCCACTGAAGACTGCTGAAGACGCGGACAGATTGGCCCTCGAAATCACACAGCGTCTGCAGCGCGCCTTGGAACACGCAACCCACTCCGGCGCGGGCACGGCGCGAGCCACTCCCGTCCGGAGTCAAGGAACTACTCGCCAAGAAAAGGCGCCTGCGGAAGCTGTGGCAGGAGACCCGCTGCCCTTTGATAAAGAGCCAGCTGAACACCACAGCAGAGAGGGCCAAGAATGACTTAGAAGCCAATGCAGCCGAGAACAAGGAGCGTCACATCCAGTCCGTGAGCGAGGAGGGCTGGAGCAGCGTACACCGCCTCTGTCGCCGCCTAGCCGGCGTTCCCGAACCGGTGCGCCCCCTGCTGGCCGAAGACGGGACCCCGAGGGTCCATGCAGCAGACCGTGCCAATATATTCGCCGAATGCCTGCGTCAGTTCCGGCCCAACCCCCCCCGTGGACATGGACCACATTGCAGCAGTCGAGCAACACCTTCGGAACTACCTCGCCACGCCGGTAGCTAACGAGGAGGACCCAGTTGTCTTTTCTCCTGGGCTTGTGCACCGAACAATCCGGAGCTGCCAACCACGCAAGGCCCCGGGCGCAGACGGCATCGCAAACAAGGCGCTGCGTCACCTGCGACCACGTGACCTCGCGGCAGTGACGCGGCTATTCAACGGTGTCGTGCGCCTGGGCCACTTTCCGACGCCTTGGAAGACGGGCAAGATAATTATGCTGCCCAAGCCCAGGAAAAACCCGCAGCTGCCAACGAGCTACCGGCCGATCACCCTGCTAGCAGCCATCTCGAAGGTGTTCGAAAAGCTCCTGCTGCAACACCTCACCTCACCCCCACCTGACGCCGCGTCCGGAGCAACACTGGTTCCGGGCCGAGCACTCCACGACGCTCCAACTGTCGAGGGTACTGCACTCGCTCACGATGGCCCACAACAAGAAGCAGAGCACAGTTGCAGTATTCCTCGACATCGAGAAGGCATTCGACTGCGTATGGCACGACGGTCTGCTCTTCAAACTGTCGACGTCGACCACTCCGCGGCGGATAGTCAGAGTCCTTGCATCCTTCCTCCAGGACCGGAAGTTTTTCGTGTCGGTTGAGGGAGTGCACTCCGACGAGCGACGCATAGAAGCCGGAGTACCTCAGGGGAGCTGCCTCTCCCCTGTGTGTTACGCGCGTTTCACCGACGACATCCCAGCCGAGGGCGGAGCCCAGATGGCCCTGAACGCTGACGACGCGGCGTACCTCGTCTCATCAATGAACAAAAACCACGCCGCGTCCAAGATGCAGCGTACGCTCGATAAGCTACCAGAATGGCTCTCCAAATGGAGGTTGTCGGTGAACGTTGCGAAAACGCAAGCGTTGCACGTCGGTCGTGCACTGAGCAACCCGCCGATGCTTAGGATGCAAGGACTGGAGATAAAGTGGTCGGCCACCGCGGACTACCTCGGGGTCACCATCGACCGTCGCCTGTCCATATGCAGCCACGTGAAGAGGGTGGTGCAAAACGCGCGGATCGCGCGCCTAGCACTCCGTCCAGCGCTCTCGTCCCGACTCCCTCTCAGCACCAAGCTGGGGATCTATAAGGCCTACGTGCGGTCGCGCCTCACGTACGCCGCGCCCGCCTGGTTAGCTCTCACAAGCGAGACCAATAAAAGAAACCTTCGTGCCCAACAATCAGCTACCCTGCGAACCATCGTGGGCGCTCCCCGGTATGTGAGGAACGCGACGATCGCACGTGACCTCAAGGCCGAGAGCCTGGACGATTTCATATCTCGCCTGGCTGTGAATATGTTCGGGCGTGCGGACGCGTCGCGATTCCCGCACCTGCGGAACATCGCGCCTCTGCACGCTCGTCCGCCAAACAGCCGGGCGTACGCGCGCGAGATAATCCCGCGCGCACCATCACCACCACCACCACCACCATAACCACACTCTCCACGCGCAGTGAGTCCACCTAGCCGCCGTCTGGTCGCTGGTCGTTAGCCGGGCCTCCCCCAACGGGGTCTCACCCGGCTGGCTAGTACCGCGCTGAGGGCGGCGTGAAGAGGATCCTCTCACGCGCGTGGCACGCTGCTAACGCGTCAGGCGACGCGTCCACTCAGAGTTACCATCGGCCAGCACCTCCAGGTGTAGGCGAACCTAGGGACCCGCGCGTATTTGCGCGCGGCGATTGAAACTTCCGTCAAGGGGCCACCAGCCCCGAAACGGATTCCTCCACCCCCTTGCGGGGGTGTGAGACGACCTCGACCGATACCGAGTCGGATTCTCGTTCCGGCCGCCGTACCGAGCAGACGTGTGCTCCCACCGCTCCCGCGCTCTGCGCCCGCAACGACCGGCAGAAGCCACACCCGCCGCTACACAAATCGCCACGCGTTAGCTAGCCGGTACGCACCGCACGTGGTGATTGTTGGTCGCCTTTTTCAAGGCAACAACAATCACAATTCTTGTTTCTCGATAATAATATTTGTCCCCTTCTGGGAAAATCCACAGTTTCGTGGTCATTCGGTGGAAACCAAACGGTGCCAACGAAACCGAGTGGGGCGCTAACCCGTTGCGCTCTTGGCCTTGCCCCTTCAGGGTAAGGCTACAAACGGACGGGACCAGGTTCACCGGCCTTGGGGTCTACCCTAGTCGCGCCTGGTCATCACCCACATCCCACCCTTCCTATCCCTTACCTCCTATCCTCCGGTGTTAGTTTGGGCACTGTTCACGGACTAGTGATCTCTACACCGGAACTGTCAGGAACCCGCTGCACAATAAGACTGGCAGCGGGAATACAAGCTTAGGGCTCATACCATAGGCACACTCACCTCCCTGTCTATACCCGACAGGGCGGGTTCAGTACACACCCCCGGGTCAACCCCCCGGGGATCGGTCCCCTAAAGTTTAAGTCACCAGGGGTTTCTTTACGTGTTTCTTCCCCTGGGCGACCGCGCCCCGAAACACGTTACCCTTGCCGCCTTGCCCTCCCAAGTCTGCATCCACCATGTCCACAAGTGTGGACCCCCAAGCCTCACTGGCTTTTCTCGCGCGGCTCTTAGATGCCGTGCCCACCCTCCGACGTCAATATGATGAATACACCCGCGATATAAACGCGGGTACCCCCACTGCCGAGGCGACAGCAGCGCTGGACACGAGCGCCATCATAGCCGTTACTAACGAGGCCAATAAGTCTCAAGACTCCCCTTTGTCCCCAGAATCTGTCATTGTGGACTCCGAAATGGAGTCATTACAATCTGAGTCAGAATTTACGCCCGTCACGGGCTCCAAGAAGCGCGCCAGACGCGCTAAAAAGAAGGAGGCTTCAACCTCACCTTCTCCCCCCACTAAAGCCCCCAAGACCGTGCCCGTGCCCACCGTACAGTCCTCCACGGTAGCCCCCTCCCCGGCACCCCCCTCCCCCGACCCCACGCCTCTCCGGAAGCCGAAGCCACTCAGGCTAGCCGGCTTTCCCCCGTCCCGCGACCCACGCGGCCCTCCTCGACGAAGGAGCGCTCGTGCCCCCCCGTTTTCGTCCACACAAAGGCCAAGTGGACGGATATCTCCGGTTGGTGCAAAACCAACCGCATAAATTTCACTCGCGCTACCGCCACAGCTGAAGGCATTAAGTTACACCTCCCAAACTCGACCGAGTTCCGAGCCTTCACGAAGCTCCTGCAGGCCAGAAGTGTGGAATACCACACTTATGATCTGCCGGAGCTGCGGGTCGTCATCCGCGGCGTCCCTTGCGAAATCGACACCGAGTCGATCAAAGATGACCTAAAGGCTCAGAATGTCGCAGTGAAGGAAGTGCACCGCATGCACCGACAAAATGCCGGAGGCATTTAACATGGTCCTCGCCATCTGCGAGAACTCCCCCGACGGTAAAGCCGTCTTCAAAATAAAAACCATATGCCACCTGTCTGGCATAATCAAAATCAAAATCAAAATATTTAATTCAACGTAAGGGACACAGGGAACACTTATTGAAAGTCGTTTAATATAGACTAAAGTTACCACCGTTTCCAAGAAAAAATACCTGCCAGGAGAAGAAACGGCGAAACAAACTCCCCGTACCTCCCTCCCTCCCTCCCCTCTTTTACGTAGGGGTAGTTACATATATAAACTCTGTACAAGAGGAGCAATTCATTGCCATGCATGGCCATCATTAAAATAATCTGATGTTTTATAATAAGCCTTTTGAATTAATTTACTTTTAACGACAGCTTTAAATTCTACAAAAGGTAATTCAATTATTTTCCGAGGTAGCTTATTAAAAAACGTATACCTTGCCCGACAAATGAGTTCCTAGTTTTGTGTAATCTAGCTGTAGGAACATGGAGTTTATCTTTGTTCCGTGTATTCACAGTATGCAAGTCGCTATTTTTCTTAAATTTTACAATATTCTTTCTAACATAGCTGAGTCTATTCGCCAATCCATTAATGTGGGGGCCCCATTGCAATTTGTGATACAATGTGACTCTAAGGAAGACTGTTGAATCCACAAGATCCAACTTCTCGGTATTCATAACTATAGGGGTAGTTAAAACCTTTTTCACATTAGGCATTGTAAATTTAATACATTTCGTTTTCCTAGCATTAAGTACCAAATTATTGGCACTAAACCAATGAACCACGTCAGAGAGAGCATTATTTACATCGTCAAAGTCATGTTTCTGTCGGTCTATCTTAAATAGTAAAGAAGTATCATCAGCAAATAATACAATATCATGTTTATCATTTACCAGGTGAGGTAGGTCATTGATATAGATAAGAAAAAGAAATGGACCGAGGATCGAACCCTGTGGAACGCCCATAGCTACTGGGCACCCCAGAGATAGTTCCCCACGTATACACACTTTTTGTACTCGTTTACTTAAGTAAGATGATATAAGGTTAAGAGCTAAATTCCTTATACCATAGTGGTCTAACCTCCTGATCAATGTTTCGTGATGCACACAATCGAAGGCTTTGGATAGGTCACAAAAAACACCTAAAGCATCCTTTGAATCCTCCCAAGCCTCTAGAATTTTCGTAATAAGTTCGACACCTGCATCAGTTGTCGAGCGACCCTTTGTGAAGCCTTATTGTTTAGTATGCATCAACTCATGTTTGTTAAAAAAGGCTAGCATCTGGTTAAGTAGAACTTTTTCAAATATTTTGCTGAAAACTGGCAATATTGAGATTGGCCTGAAATTGTTTGGGTCGGTAATGGTACCAGTTTTAAATAAAGGAATAATAATATATCCTCACGCCCTTCCACAAGGGTCCCCGAAGGGGTAGGCAGAGGTGTATAGGTAATACCCAACCCACACATCCACTTTCCGCCAGAGGTATATTAGGTGCCAACGTGACAGATGACGAGTCCATCGCCGTTACTCAAGCACGACTATACATACGCCTTTGAATTTCTTCTCAGACGTATGCAGGTTTCCTCTCGATGTTTTCCTTCACCGTAAAGCTCGTGGTATGACTAATCACTGTACTTAAGTTCCGAAAAAAACTCATTGGTACAGTCGGGATTCGAACTTGCGACCTTTGCGTCGCAGGCAACTGCTCGAACCACTCGGCCACCACGGCATAAATAAAGGAATGATTTTACTATATTTCATTTGATCAGGAAATTCTCCACTAGCAATGACACGCATTAAAAACTAATGCTAAGTCTACTGCAACAATGTCAATAATTCTATTAAGAACTTTTACAGAGTGTCCCCATAAATCAGTAGAATTTTTCATATCAAGAGATTTAAAAGTTTATATTATGTCTTCGGAGGTAACAGTATTGAAATTGAATTCAGTATCAGATTTTTCCACATGAGCTTTAAGAATTTTTTCAGCGGAGGAAGGTGATGAAGTTAATGATTTTGTTAATGAGACTGGAATATCAGCAAAAACTGATTCAAAAGCGGCGGCTACAGCAGAATCAGCTTCAATTAAACTATCATTAATATTTAATTTTATTCTATCCTGTTTTTGTGCCGATTTCCCAGTCTCACTATTTATAATATTCCATGTTGCCTTAGTCACATTGGATGACTTTGAAATTGTATTAACAATTTGGAATAACTTTTAACATAATTGATACATTCTAAATCAAAATTAAATGTTTTCTCATAGTGTTCATACAGCCTTCGTCTACTTCTGTGAATACCTGTGGTAGCCCACTCACCGAACGCCATATGGTTACCAATTTGAACAGTTTTAGGGGTAAATATGCGCTCATGTTCTTTATGTACCACTTGGAAAAGAGAGTTATACATTGATTGGGGATTTAGGTGGTTACTTTTTAAAGGAAATTTACTGAGCACATTACCACGAAAACTATTCAAGCGACTTGCATTTACAGGTACATAAGTAATCTTCATTTTGGGAACAACTTACTAATTGGCCGCAGTGATCTGATTCTAGTTTATTTATAATGGCTTTACTAATAGGCTCAAAATTTGAAAATATATTATCAATACATGTAGCTGATACGCTAGTTATTCTTGTTGGCTCCGAAAACATATTATTAAAATTGAAAGAGGCATAAAGGCATTTAAAACTGCTACTTGTGGATGAGTTTTCTAGTATATTTACATTAAAATCTCCACATACTATAATATTTTTGCCTGTCTTATACATTTTATTTAAAACTTCTTCCATCGCTTTTTCGAAATGTTCATAATCTCCACTTGGGGGTCGGTATACGCACACAACAATGTATCGCTCTAACTCTATACATGGCAATTCAATAGTACGCTCATCAGAGAGATGCACAATGTCCCTACGTTCTTTATACTTAATATTTTTCTCCAATATTATCATGGAACCCCCATTGCATCTTTCCTGCTGAAGGCACTAGCAACCTGGTGATTGTTGAAATTGAGCATGATCTGCTCGTCCCTAAGCCAATGTTCAGATAAACATAAAATATTAATATTATTACAGTTCATGAACAATTCCAATTCTAGTTCTTTACTTAAAAACAATTAGTTCTACATATTGCATGAAATTATGATAATGCACAACTGTTGAGGCGGGTCCTAATTTTTGTGGTAAAAGACCGTTATATCGTCTTATCTTTCAAATATATAACTCATGAGCTTCCAGCATTGTCATTTTGGTTAGGGTCAGAAGGAACCTGCATCAATTTTGAAATGCTATGCTACAAATTATTTTAAAACGTGACTTAGCTACTGGTCCACGTTTTTTTTCAGAGGTTTATATATGACAGGCTGTCCCGCCCAGCTTCGCCTGGGTGAAAAAATAAAATTTCCTGAAACACGATCAAATTGTGATGTAAGCTATCCTATATTAAGTGCTAATTTTATTGAAATCGGTTAAGTTGTTTAGGAGCCCATCGCGGACTTAATTGCCATAAAAAAGGTTATAGTGAGTCAATCTTAATAGATAGACATATGCTGTCGCGGACTTTTTTTTAGAAATCAATCAATCAAATCAATCAATCAAAATCTTTTTATTTCACATAGACCCAGGTGGGCACTTATAAAACGTCGAAAAAAGAGCACGGTTCGGGTTGGTCGCTTCCATGGAGAAGAACCGGCAAGAAACTCCATGGTTACTCTTTTCAAATCATTAGGCATATACAACAATAATATTTTTTCGTTACAGCAATAGTACCTAAGTATGGGGGAACAACGTAGGCCCGACAATAGGTCGCTGCTTACTATACAAAGCATACATAAAACAAGATAATTATAACAATGTTAGCAAGATCTAAGAATCTACAAAGCCTACAATGTTCTCACATTCACAAATTAGACAAATTAAACAAGGGACACAAATATTGTCATCAGTACTGTAACTAATTCTGGTCAAGATATTGAATAAATTAAAATAAAAAAAAGTAAAATTATTATTGTAAAAAAAAAAAAAAAACCCCGAAATGAGAAAAGAAAAGATTCAGAATAGTTAGAGACATCCACAAATTTGTGCCGTTTATGAGCTACCAAGGAAGCCGCATGCGCAGAAGGAACTAGAGCCAGACTTCTTTATCTTCAACGTAGTCCTTGATTTTATAATATGCTTTTTTAATCAGAACACGTTTGATAACGTTTTTGAACTTTACATCGGTCAGTTCTATAACTGACTTTTGCAGCTTGTTGTAAAAGCGTATACTATTTATAATAAAAGACTTGCTCGTTTTTGTTAATCTATATTTCGGGATTACAATTTCATGTTTACTGCGGGTATTTTTATTATGGCAGTCGCTTTTAATTTTGTAAATCCCTCGATTTTTGCGGACATATAAAATACATTCAAAGATATAGAGTGAAGGCAAAGTTAGTATGTCGACCTCTTTAAATTTCTCTCTGAGAGACTCGCGAGGACCCATGCCATAGATCGCGCGGACCGCCCTCTTTTGTAGAATGAAAATTGAGTCAACGTCCGCCGCTGATCCCCACAGCAGAATGCCATAGGACATAATACTGTGGAAATAAGCATAGTATACCAGCCTAGCTGTGGCTACATCAGTTAAATGCTTTATTTTCCGTACTGCATACGCAGCTGAACTTAACCGACCGGAAAGTGTTCTAATGTGCGGGCCCCACTGCAATTTTGAATCGATGGTAATTCCTAGGAATACAGTTTCCGCTATAGCATCAAGTTTGTTGCCGTCAAGATTTAAATTCAGATCCCGTCGTGTTACATTTGGTAAAGAGAACTTAAGACATTTCGTTTTGTTTGGATTCAGTAAAAGATTATTAGCTGCGAACCATTTCGAGAGAACAGTTAAACTTTCATTAACATGCAAGACATTTGTATTTTTCCTATCTATTTTAAAAATTAGCGATGTGTCATTTCAGAACTTTTAAAGAGGAACAATTCCCTCATACATGATATTTTCGTAACTTAAACCGTTTACGCAGCGCACGCAACCGAAGCTCCCAAAAAGGAATATGTTTTCCCGTTCTTGTAACATTTTTCATTTATGCTTCGCTCCTATTAGTCGTAGAGTGATGTTATATAGCCTAAAGCCTTCCTAGAGAAATGGACTATCCAACACAAAAATAATTTTTAAATTCCAACCAGTAGTTCTTGGGATTAGCGCGTTCAAACAAACAAATAAACAAACTCTTCAGCTTTATAATATTAGTATAGATTTAATAGGTCAAACTAAAACTTTTATCAAATAAAACTAGTTATTATCTGTCGTCGTTTTACGTCATAAGATACTCTATTACATTTATTAAATGAGTCATCAGTATTAAAACTACGATGGTTTTTGCACAGACTAAGAAATTTATTTAAGTTAAACACAGAATATACAAAAGAATATTATTTTGATAGTGTGTATATCAAAATAATATTCTTTTGCATATTCTGTAAGTTTTTTGTCCCTTATCAAAATAATTGACATTAGAAATACAGTATAGTAAACAAGTTTTCATTTATAAGATTAACACCTAACTGTTTAACAAAGGAATAATGTTTTTGACTACATAAACTTTGTCAATATATCCGCAGGTTTAAGTATTCCGAATGTGTGTTTAAGTCTTCTATTGTTATATAATTATTTTCAACAGTTCTAACAAAATGGAATCTAACATCAACATGCTTGCTTCTTTTGTGGAAAACACTGATTAGTTAACAACTGTGCGCTCTGGTTGACATTATATAACAGAATAGGTGACTCATCTCTGCATTTCATTTCTAATAACAGGTTTTTTAAATAAATAGCTTCTTTACTTGCCTCACAAATAGCCATATATTCCGCTTCTGTACTAGATGATGCTATTGTTATTTGTTTTTTACATTCAAATGAGATGACTCTACCTGACATTTTAAACATTAATCCTGTATAAGACTTACGGTCTACACGATCTGATGCCCTATCAGCATCGGCATAGCCTATTTCATCTGAATCATCTTTGACATATTTTAAACCAAAATGTTTATTTTTTTGCAAATACTTTAAAATGCGTTTTACATGTTTCCAATGTGATTCATTATAGTTGTTATTAAACTTACTTAAGTAACAAACAGAGTAGAATATATCTGGCCAGGTTAACATTGATAAATAAAGCAAACTACCAATTAATCGCTGGTAAGGAAACTGAGAACAACAAGTATCTCCCTTTTTAAGTTTTAAATTTACCTCCATTGGTGTACCGACCGGTTTAAAATTTTTCATTTTAAACTTATTCAAAAAATGATCAACAAATAGTTCCTGGTCTACAAAAAGCTCACCTGTTTGCTTTCTAACCCTCATACCCAAGCATTGTCTAATATCTCCCGTCTTTTAACAATTTAAATTTAGATTTTAATTCTGTCTTAAGATATTCAGTTTCTTACAATTAGAAAAAATAAAGAAATCATCTACAAACAAAGCTATGTATGTTCTACTAGTATTAGTTTGTTTTAAAAATAGACAAGGTTCATATACTGACTTCTTATATCCTAAAGACTGTAAACAATCATCTTTGTTTATACCATGCCCTAGCTGATTGTTTTAATCCATAGAGTGCTCTCTTAAGTTTCAACACTTTGTTCTCCCTATCATGACATTCAAAATTCTCAGGTAAGCACAAATGTACACATCTTCATTTAAAAATGCTGTGGTTACATCTAGGTGAGTTATATTTAGATTATATTTAACACTTAAAGCAAACAATAATCTTATTGTTGAATGACGAACAACGGGAGAAAAGGTTTTTGTATAGTCAATAGGTACCTGCTTTCTGTGTAAAATCTTTTGCAACTAGCCGAGCACGATACCTTATATTATCATCACTATCTATTTTCTTCTTGACGAAACAGATATACAAAGCAAACGTGTGTGTGCAAGAAGAGGCAGAGGAAGGCCACGTTCCAACTATTTGGATCAAATCGATCGGACGCTCAAGGACGGGAACGTCAAGAGTACTCGAAACTGACGAGCATGTATGAAGAGACTGATGAATGTGGACGAAGCGAAAGAGTTATGCAAGTCTAGAGAGAACTGGCGCTCTATACTCTCTGCCTACCCCGTTAGGGACTTGGCGTGATGATATCAAATCAAATCAAATAATTTAATAAAATTTCATAATAAAACGCCTATCGAAGGTATAAAGCTAGATAACTTTCAGGAGCGCTTTAGGATGTTTTTAAAAGAACGAAAGGATTTTACGAACGTTCTTTATTAACTAAATTGATTACAAGAGCGTTAGAAGAGTTTGATACTACGACTCTCTTAAACTAATTCTTATTTCTACATGAGTGCTAGTAGAGTTTGATACTATACAACTCTTAAACTAATTCCTAATTCTACATGAGTGCTAGTAGAGCTTGATACTAGACAACTGAATCTAAAATATCTTAAGCTCACTCCGGTGGCCACCGCTCCAGTGCCGGATGAGATAAGGCAATGCTGACCATGCGTCCGGGACGGTGACCTGATCCTAGGTTGTGCACACATTGTTAGGAGAATGGATGCTGTTATGAGAACATAACTCCTCCCCCTTAGCTTGAAGTTACCAAGTGGATCTACGTTTGTATCTTTTTGAAGGAATTAATTGGCGAATTTTATCCACGATATCGTCTCGGAGGTATTCTACCTGAACACTTAGCTCATATATGTCATTATTATGTATAATATATAATTAAATAATATATTTATATATGTATATAATATATAGAGGCGTGGTGGCCGAGTGGTTCGAGCAGTTGCCTGCGACACAAAGATCGCAAGTTCGAATCCCGACTGTACCAATGAGTTTTTCTGAACTTAAGTACAGTGATTAGTCACACCACGAGCTTTACGGTGAAGGAAAACATCGAGAGGAAACCCGCATACGTCTGAGAAGAAATTCAAAGGCGTATGTATAGTCGTGCTTGAGTAACGGCGATGGACTCGCCATCTGTCACGTTGGCACCTAATATATCTCTGGCGGAAAGTGGGTGTGTGGGTATTACCCATATACCTCTGCCTACCCCTTCGGGGACCCTTATGGGAAGGCGTGAGGATATATTATATTATATTATATATATTATTATATATTTGTTTTGATCAATAATTTAGCTGAACTCTATATATTTATTAATGTTATATCCAGATCAACAACGATGCCTTTTAGGTTGGTAGACTTGACAATTAACCATTCATCGTGCTGCAAGATTGCACGGTCCTGCTTGACTGGTAATATTCCCGGGTTTTGTTTAGGATATCCATAAAATTGTAATTTACGTCATATACGTGCGCCGTTGCCGTTAAGATCATAAAAAAAATCCGTAAGCTTTTGTTTTACTGTAGTAGCGAAATAATTTTCGCATGTAACTATTGCAGAAGGCATAACTATATCATCATGAAATTGTTTAAAATTCAGAATCGCGTTGCCATTTTCCAAATTTACAGGAAGTTTCAATCTCTTCTAAAGAGTTGGAATTTTTCATCCTGACTAATCTAACCATATCCTCTGATAAAATATAGAGAAATACATTAAGCGAAGTGTTATTGTAAACTTTTAATTTCAAGTTTCATTTTCACACATTCCTTACTCCTTGCATCACCGAAATGCTGAACCAAAAGATCTTTAAGCTCATTGCATGTTTCAAGCTCTCCTCTTTAAATGATCAATGCCACTGCTTTATCCCTCAACTTACTAGTGATGCACTGCATTAAAAATTCATTGTTTGCTCTTGTGCTTGGGTATCGTGTAATTACGTAAGTACATTTTCTTAAAATAAATGTAAAGTTTTCGTTTCACCACTAAATTCCGGTATCAAATTTAAAATCCTCCCGCGGTAAACTACACAAAAAATATCTTATCTTTAAATGTTGCTATATTTTATCTATATATGTTGCTATATTTTATTTATAAATGTTGCTATTTTAGCAAATTATAAAATCAAAATTAACTTCGAACTTAAAATTAACACCGATTCTAGGAGTTGGGCAGGGAAGGATAGTAGAACTATTTCACATAGTCAATTAAATTACTAGTACTCACTGTCCAATCGCCGCCGTAGTCATCACTAAGCACTTCCCGTAAGTCTCTTATTTATTTGGTTCGTTGGAATACCGGCGGAGAGTCCGATACCGATGTTTATGTATGTGTAATAGTCTCTCACTTTCAGTTACACTCGCGATTTACACTTGTTCGGATTTTACGAAACATATAGCGCTTTTTCTTCGCGAAGGCAACCACCGGTATCCTACCGGCTGCGCCAGATAACTTTCGGGAGCGCTTTAGGATGTTTTTAAAAGAACGAAAGGATTTTACGAACGTTCTTTATTAACTAAATTGATTACAAGAGCGTTAGTAGAGTTTGATACTACGACTCTCTTAAACTAATTCTTATTTCTACATGAGTGCTAGTAGAGTTTGATACTATACAACTCTTAAACTAATTCCTAATTCTACATGAGTGCTAGTAGAGCTTGATACAGTGCAACCTTAATATAACGTACCTCAATATAACGACTTCCTCGATTTAACAAATTCTTCGTAATCCCCTTGAATTGTCCATAAGAGTCAATATAAAATATACCTTTACATTGCGAACATTCTTTGCGTACAACCTCTTTATAACGAATTTTCAACTATCAAGAAAAAGTATTCATACCTCTAATTAACGAATTTTGCCAACCCAAAACCTTTGTATAAAGTTTCCACCAATAATATAACATCTTTAATGTGATTCATGTCTCGACATGTTTCGACACGCTTTTGTTTGTACAGTAATCATTACAAGTAGTACATTGTACTACTACATACCGCAAGTACATTGGCTACAATTTTAAAATTTAAAGATAAGTTTTCAGAAGAAAGTGGTTTGAATGTAAACAGTAAAAGATTAAAATCATGCGAGTTCAAAGACGTAGAACTTGTAAAACTATTCTTTTACCTCTTTATAACGAATTTTAAACCAATCTAACCTCAACATAACAAACCTCAGTTCAACGAATTACTTGAGATTACATTTTCTTGTTCCCCTCCGATTTGTTGTATCGAGGTTGCACTGTACTAGACAACTGAATCTAAAATATCTTAAGCTCACTCCGGTGGCCACCGCTCCAGTGCCGGATGAGATAAGGCAATGCTGACCATGCGTCTGGGACGGTGACGTGATCCTAGGTTGTGCACACATTGTTAGGAGAATGGATGCTGTTATGAGAACATAACTAGCTATATTAGTTAAAACGTATTTTAAACCTATCGAACGATTGATAAAAATCTTTATTCATAATCGTTCGTTAAGCCTCCGATAACTAAAATGGCGTTATTGCACACAATGATACCATTTCATAGAAAAATCCTGGTTTTAATGAGTTTTTCACTATGGATCGATACAAATTAAAAAAAACAAACGTCAAATGTCAAACATCGTGTGAACAAACGCCTCACACTGGCGGAATAGCGAAATATTAAAGTATTGTAAGAAACTTTTAATATGATTTCTAATGCAATAAAAAAGCCAGAGAAGTGAAAATTGGCTAGAGGAAGACAAGCTACATCCCTCCACTTGTAGCAAACTACATGATACGGTATGTGTAATTCTAATATGCTTATTTTTATTTACATACACGCCAGGAAACACAGGCTCTTTTCCATATCGGCTTGTCGTAGTAAGTCGCGATCATACTCTCCCGTCCCTCGAACTCTCTCTGCGTTCAATGATCTCTTGGAGTCCAACTCTGATTGCGATTTGTTTGCAGTTTTGGATGGGTGGCAGACTATTATGTCGGCATGTCTGGAGTATTGGGAGGCGATTGTATGAATGTTGTTTAATGTATTTTCTTTTGTGTTGTGTATATAATTCTACCTATTATGTACTGTATATATCGTGTACTGCATTTAGAGTAATTGGCTACTGGCCGTACGTTCTAATGTGTATTTCAAATAAATAAATATGGGTGTAATGCAATACTGGAATCAAATTATTTAATCACTATTGTTTTTAGGATGATCTTGGAAAAGAAAACTTTTCCAACAATCTTACTGCTGCTGCCGCTCACTCATCGCCATCACATACCTCATCCTCTTAGTCACCTACATCATCTACACACAGCTTATTTTTGTCCCCCATCTCTGCTCATTACTCAACTCAATACACCAGTGTATCACCAATGTCACCTAATGCTGCACAGGAAAGCTCTCCGAACTTCCCAGTGCCCACCACCGACATCAGCAATACTACGCAAACACTAGAGATAAACATAACGAACCGCGTAGGCCATAACACACAATCACCAACCATTAACACGAACACACCAGGTAGGATGTTATGCAGGATATCCTATCCTGCAACCACCCTAGCCGAAGACATATAAAACGGATGAAATGAACATTCGATATCAACATAGAACTTCTCTATTCGGTCCATTCCATATACGGTCACAATGTGTGGAACAGACCTCACAGCCTGTAGACCACTGCTACATCAAAAAAAATCATAGAACACTTCCCAGTTCAACGCCATTTTTCGGAACAGAGACTCGCCGATCACATAAGAGTCATACACAAATAATAGAATACGTGCACCTGAACGAGAACTCTTAAAACAATCAATAACACAAATAATCCCAAATTGCTTCCTTGATTGCACTTGCACATGCACACTACCAAAATCCACAAGACATACCGCCTTTTTGAATACAAGGCATCACCTGCTTAAAACCCAAGGACAATGACACACCAACTCCGCTAAGTATCGATCCATCTGCCTACACGATCTACAACTACTCACGTCCATCATCCATACATAAATACATACATATCATCACGCCAAGTCCCTAACGGGGTAGGCAGAGAGCGCCAGTTCTCCCTAGACTTACATACCTCTTTCGCTTCATCCACATTCATCAGTCTCTTCATACATGTTCGTCGGTTTCGAGTACTCTTAACGTTCCCGTCCTTGAGAGTCCGATCGATTTGATCCAGGTAGTTGGAACGTGGCCTTCCTCTGCCTTATCTTGCACACACTTTTGCATTGTATATCTCACTTCGTATATATCATTTCGTCAATCTTTCTTCACTCATCCTTTCTATGTGTCCAAACCAACGTAACATGCCTTTCTTCATCTTTACAATGACGCCCTCATTCACGCCTATCCGCATATCCATACAAATAAATGAAATTGAAGTGTCTGTTTGTAATTTTAAAATAACAGTTTTTTACTAAATACATATGGATGTATACACGGTACATATAGCAAAATCACATAACAAAAAAAAATGTTATGTCTCTCTGTCTGATTGTTCCGACTAATCTCTGAAATGGCTAGACCGATTTTGACGAGACTCACTGGCAGATATTAACTATTACATTAGTTAATATCTGCCAGTGAGTCTCGCTAAGGAGTAACTTAGGCAACTTTCATTGTAAACATTAATAAATAATAACTTTTTAGTTAAATTCCAAGCGGACGAAGTCGTGGGCACAGCTAGTCTCACATAAAATAAACTCATACCAGAGGAACAGAAAGACTGCAGTAAGGGTCAAGAGGTAGTAAGAAACAGCTTATAATTGATGCAGAAATACAGAATCAAGTTAGACAAAACTCAGAAACCCCTAATACGCATATATCGATTAGCAAAAAGCTTTCGCACTCTTGGCTTATACACGTATTACAAATATACAAGATCGACAATAGGCTAATTCAATTCTTTCAACACGCTATGACAAAATTGACAACTAAATTAAACATAAAAACTAATAGTACAGCATTTTTTTTTATCAGTGAAGTACTGAGCTTCACTGATCAAAATAAACCGCGGTATCTTCCAAGGAGACTTTCTCAGCCTCTTATAGTTCTGCCTTGCCTTAAACCCCCAGTCCAGAATTCTTAACAATATCCCTTACGGATACACGATTGACAGGAACAGCAACATTAAACTTACGCATCTGCTATACATGGATGCTGACTTTATGCGGAAAAAAAACAACTAGATAATTTACTTAAAACAACCGAACAATTTAGTACAGACATTAATTTATTTTTATTTATTTATTTGAAATACACATTAGAAAGGCCAGTAGCCAATTACTTTAAATGCAGTAGGTACACGATGTATACAGTACACAATAGGTATAATTATATACCTACACAGTATATACACAACACAAAAGAAAATATATTAAACATCAAAATGAGCTTTGGAATCAATACGTGTAAAATAAGCAGCATCATTAAAGGCTAACATAAAAGTACGGATAAATTTGAACTATAAGGAGGCACAATAGATTACATACAACCTAAGGAAACATAAATATTTAGGATACCAACAAAGCATTTGCATACATCACACCGCGAAATAAGAAAACGAAGTTTAAAAAAAAGAAATACAAACAGAAACTAGACAAATCAGAAAATACTCAGGACTAACTATCAGCCTGAAATAAAGTATACGCCATTTACACATACGATGTTCCCATACAAGCATATTCCTTTGGAGTCGTTAAGTGGTCGGATACTGAACTAAACGCTCTGAATACCACGACTAGGACAACAAGCAGTTGAGTTGAGAACAATTCAGCTGTACAAACATTCTCACTTAAACGAAAACTAGGAGGCCGTGGATGCATAAATTGTGGATGTTAAAACGCACATATTTCCTACATAAAGCTAACGAAAGTACTCTTCACACAACAATAGGTAACCTTTCACACCCCGGAACTCCCCTCCAATTCAATAACAATCAATTCGATCCAAAACTTGAATTCTTGAAGACGAACAGAAACTTGAAAACTCGAGATAATAACGCACTGCACAGTAAATACCCACAATAAATAGAGAAAGATCACATAGATTAACCCGCTTCATCTGTCTGGCTGACGAAAGGCAATATCTTCGGGGAAACTGAAGGATTCCTAGTAACAATACCGGACCAAGTAATAAAAACGCACAACTACTCTACTCTACTACTACAAATGTAGATTATGCCACCAATACACAGAAACGATTGTCCACATTTCAGCTGGATGTAGTACTCTCGCTAACAAGAAATACACACATCATCAGGTCACACATCATGATTACATCGCTAAACACATCAACAACTCTCGCTGAACATAATCTACTGGACACCTACATCTGTAGTAGGGTGTACTACAGATACAAGCCAAAGAGCGTCCTAGAAAATAATAAAGCCAAACTGTATTGGAACAGAGATATAATCATCGATCGCAATATACTCAGCAACAGACCCGAAATAAGAATCGATATAAAATCTACAAAACTACCTACCTCAGACAGTGCCATACCCAATACACATAACCTCCAACAAAAACAGAAATACATGCCTTTAGCTGACAAAATTAAACAGACGTGGTATGTACCAGGATACAGTCAAAAGCATACCTATTATAATCTCTTCAACAGCAGTTGTACCCAAAATAAAGTGATAGACATCTGTTCTATAGTACGCCGCTTCCTTAATCCACACTCGCCTACATTTCAAAATATTCCAGATGCAACACAAAACCCCACATACATCCCACAACACACCGCACACACAAAACCAATAAAATCATTTCTCTCACTCTTCACGCCGATACCCATGAACAAGGTTACTTGGCATAAGCCCGTACCTGATTCACAATAAAACCGACCTCGAGTAGAGATTAAAGATTTCTCTTTATAAATAATAGTAATATAATACATACAACCCTCCCTTTCTCCTTCCTTGCTTCCTCCCCCTCCATCCTTCGAAAAATGTGCGGCGTAACGATATTAGATCGAATCCGCAATGAAGAGATTCGCAAATCAACTGGCGTGAATGAGGGCGTGATTGTAAAGATGAAGAAAGGCATGTTACGTTGGTTTGGACACATAGAAAGGATGAGTGAAGAAAGATTGACGAAACAGATATACAAAGCAAAAGTGTGTGCAAGAAGAGGGAGAGGAAGGCCACGTTCCAACTACCTGGATCAAATAGATCGGACTCTGAAGGACGGGAACGTTAAGAGTACTCGAAACCGACGAGCATGTATGAAGAGACTGATGAATGTGTACGAAACGAAAGAGGTATGTAAGTCTAGAGAACTGGCGCTCTATACTCTC
>JACCPG010003871.1:0-19768 GCA_016069955.1 Drepana arcuata
CTTCATTAACTTCAATGAAAAGCTTCTAATGTGTGAAAATACAGAATGTGAGTTTCCATTTGGGTATGAAGAACTGCAATTTGTTAAAGAAGACAATGATTTACAGTTTAATGATGAAGTAGCTAGCATTCGGAGCCAGCTGACGCAAGGATCTCCTTCGGCCACATGTTCAGTGGTGTCAGCAACTGCTTGGTCTGAAATTGACAAGATAAATAGAGTATATGACTCGGAAGATAGTCAGTTTGACATGAGATCGACAAATAATAATGAAAGGGAGTACAACTTACGTAAACAAATGGTTCTTAGAGAGAATGAACAGAAAATTATGAGTAATATCAACAACATTAAGCAATTGAATGCAGAGTTAGTGAATCCTGACGGTGGTCCAAAATTGTGCTTAAAGAATCAGAAATGGATCAGAAACTTGAAGTCTCTGCAGGAGCTCTCAGGGGTCCAACTGCTCAGAAAACAAGAGGTTGACAAGTTGAAGAGCAAGGAGTCATTTTTAGGACTAGGGGAACTAAAAATTGATATAGACACCACTAACATGTCAACTATTAAAATTGAAATTGCAAACAAGGAGAAGAAATCCTAAGTAAAAAAATTGAAGACTCATTAGAGATACTCTTAAATGATCTGCTATTCTAGCTATGACTCGTGGTGTTCTTGCAGTTAAACACAATAGCTGTGAGCTCTCAGGAGATTTTTTTTGGTGTAAAATTTCTAGTCTTGTTTTGACAATGTATTTGGCAAATTTCATCATGATTGGTTGAGTAAGTAAGACATGAAAGTTTAAAATAATTCTCCCTTTTATGGTCTTGGTAAGAATGAGTGACTTGCTTATGGTCATTGGAGAATATGAAAAGAGGGTGTTGTAGGACACCACCTTCATACTAAGCTTGCTTCCTTTAACAAGTGTCTTAGACTAGACAGTCCTTGTCAATATTACATACAACTGTTTACCTATACATTTTAACTAAAACTGATTATTCAAAAGACAGCGTATATGTATATACAAAGAAATTCACATTAAAAAAAACTTACTACTTTTTACTTTAACAGGCTGAAAATAAATTAAATTTTGTGACGAAATATGTATATTTATATTTTTTTGTAACATCCACAGTTGTCTTTGGTTAACTTCAGCTGGCGAGATGTGTAATATTAGAATTGATTTAATTTTGTGATATTATAAGTAATTATTATTTATTTATTTCAAATAAACAATTTTAGCCATTTTGGAATTTTTCCTTATTTTTAAAGAATGTAAAAATGTATGCGAAAAATGGTGTCCAGGTACTACTCACCTCTGTGTGTAAGGAGGGCCTGAAGATAAACATATATAGAAAATAGTAGAACACGCAGGCTATTAAGAAATGCAGCGACACCTATCAGTAGAAAGATACAATTATTTAATGTTGGAATCACTTTACTCACGTTCCCCACACTTGTGACACAATAATGTGACTTACTGACTGACAATTCCCAATTAATGTGTTATGAGTAACTAATGTATTGTAATGTTCTTATGAGAAATACATTCTTTGCACCCAATTAATGCAAAGGCATGATTATATAAATACACAGAATCATGTGTGAAAATATCATGTGTGTCAGAAGACATGGTCGTGGGACATTTTTCTGTAAGCAAATAAGTAGTTTCATTAACAAAATTACAATAATAATCTAAACCAGCTCAAAAAGCAATTTTACTGGAGTAACTGTTAGCATTGTACATCCTACTGCTGGGCAAGGCCTCATCGCCCTGATATCCAGATGTCCCAAAGGCTGTAGCTTACATTAGTAAACTGGGCAAGTCCTTACTACGGCAATGCTAGTGTAGTACTTAAATAGTAACACAAATATTACAGATTCTAACAGGGTCTTGATCAATGAGTTTTTTTTTCTAATACATATAGGTAGGTACTTAAGTACAATGTTTTATGACAATATTGTGAGGAAAACTTCATATGTATAAGAAGAAAATTTAAGGCGTATATGTAGTGCTTGAGAAACGTACACACCCCTCCCCGCAAGATTCTTCTGCTGTGGGGTGGCGTGAAGATGTAGGAGAAACCCCTCATCATCAATGTAGTAACAACCTATCTACATTATGTAGATAGGTTGTTATTCGTGTTGATTTTGAACATTTAGTTCGGCAAATACAAGTGGTTATGACCTAATGGAAATAACTATAAATCTCTTGGTGCGAATTCTTTTAATTTGGTCTTTCTTTTAATTTGTGATCTCTAACCGGAGGGGCCCATGGAACTCTGTTTCCTCTGGCACCTTGTAGTTACGCCACTGGGTATTGGGTAATACCATAAATCCATTTATCAGCTCGGCTTGTTGAGGAAATGATGAAACATAAACAGATGTTTTGCCGCATCATCTTACGCTTGCAATATTTGCAAGCGTAAGATGATACCTACCTTTTTACTTTCTTTTTCGCGCCGTTTAATTGAACGGTGCCTTAGTCTGTCAATGTTTAACGACAACTCAACCGGAAGAAAGTTAAAACAGAGGTTGTACGAAGTGAACGACCACCCGTCCCAATCTGGGATCTAGGATCGAATCCATCATGCATTCATGAGCTACGTATTTTACGATTTCATTTTGGCATAAGGCGCGGGCGCTGCCAATAATGTGGTGGTGAAAACTAAATAGGAAAGACTTGACAATGTAATGCGACACGGTGTGACAGATCAAATGTTCGTAGCAGCTATCGGAAGGGGCGGGGCAGGACGTCTCGCCAGGAGTTTGAACTTGACTTTCCCTTCGGACGCCGCACTGACCAATACGTGCCCGATTATATACAACGAATGTGGAACACAATAACAAAATACATAAAATACGTACCTATTACATATTACGTATTGTACGTATACCTAAAACAAATAAATTTCGTATTAGGTACAAAGCCTACCCATTTGGGGCGTAAAGATACAAAGGTTGCAAATAAATCTTGCGTGCACCTGTACTGACACCGTGACCTATAATATGCGCTAGAATATAATTAGTAATATATTGGTTGGTCTTGCAGTGTCAGCAGCATAAGCTACGTAGGTCTCAGTTCCGTCAGGATTTTGGTGTCAAAGAGACATTCGCTTCAATACATTATAAGTAGTATACTAGCTGAGTCTCGCGGTTTCACCCCCGTTATTGAAATGTTTCCTGCTATGAAACATATCCCATGAGTTAGTCTAGTCTAGCTTATAATATATATCTGTGGCGAATTTCGTGAATCACGTGACCCACGCCTGACCGTTCATCTTTTTAAACCTATATGGCGGGACATGTGGCCTGAACATCTTCCCCGCCCTTGAAAGTTTTTACCTGAAGGAGGAACAGACAACTTCACAAACGTTCGCATTAATATTATTATGAGAGCGCATATTCGTCGCAGTGAACCCGCAATGTTTTGTTTCACCGTTGCCGCTCACCGAAGCTTATTTATAGGATGGCGGCGATCTTTCTCATCTCATCTGACTTGACTTTCGGTGCACTTCCTCGCCGCACGCTCCCGGCCGAGACTGGCGTGAACCGGAAACGGAAAAGCTTTACAAGGTAATTAGCCTACACAATATTTATTAATTATTTATACAATCCAGACTACTTAAATAGTGCTTTACATAAATAAATACCTGGATTTTATATGGAAGAGGATTTGCATTAACTTTTAAGAATCCATACAATAAATAAAATTTGAGTGTCTGTTTGTTATTTTTAAACAACAATTTTTTACACAAAAAATTTCAAAACTAATAAAAAGTACCAAATTGAGAAATATGTACAAAAACAAAAAAAGTTTTTCTATAGGTACGCGAAATAAAAAATTTATAAGTTAACTCCGGGATCTCTAGATATTTTCCCTCACCGTAAAACTCGTGGTGTAACAAATAATCAAAAGTCATTGGTGCAGTCAGGATTCGAACTAGCAGTCTTTGTGTTTCAGGCAACTACTCGAATCACTTCACCGCCACGGTCCTTTTTCTTTTGGGAGTAAGAGTTTTATAATATTACTAGCTTGTGCCCGCGGCTTCGCTCGCGTGGAGTTCGAAAATTTAGCTTTGTACATTTTCCTGCTAGAATCGGTTCAGCCGCTAGGCCGTGAAAGAGCATCATACATTATAAGAACTTTTAACTTTCACATTTATAGTATTAGTAAGATAAGAAGTAAGATTTGCATGCCATGGGCAATGACGTAATAATTCATAATCGTTATTTAAAAGTGCAAAGGAGACAGATTTATATAAATTACATATATCAATCCCTTTTTCATTCTTGTATTAGCTGTTTGTTCGTTTTGATTTAATGAAATAAAGATTCATTAAAATTTATTGAAAAAAGAAGAAGGAAAATTATTGAACGCCTAGTTTTTCACGATGGGTGTTTGAACATGATTTTAACGAATGTGTATGCGAGGAAGAGAAAATAGTCATCTGGTCGTACAGAGAGGTATAGAGACCGCCCTGGGTACAGGCAAGTAGAAGAACTTTATCACATACACTGACAAGAGCGCTACTCTTAACCCTCAAAAGATGGTAAAGCGCAACAAGATCCGATTTTTAAGTGAATTTTGTGAGCATGTACATTAAGTTTTAAGTGAATTTTGTGAGCATGTACATTAATTTTTAAGTGAATTTTGTGAGCATGTACATTAATTTTTAAGTGAATTTTGTGAGCATGTACATTAATTTTTAAGTGAATTTTGTGAGCATGTACATTAATTTTTAAGTGAATTTTGTGAGCATGTACATTAATTTTTAAGTGGATTTTGTGAGCATGTACATTAATTTCAGATGCGGTGGCTAGCGGCGTGTTGGCTCATGGCGGTGTTTCGCAATGGGGGTGGAGTTACTAAAACATCTGGTAAGGAATATATATATATATAAGTAATTAATTACTATACGTATATCCTGCTCGCCTTAGAGGGAAGGCTACAGGTCCGCTAAGGCATACCAACACAATTTCCGTCCCTTTCAGCTCAAGATTCTAATTTTATAGCAATGACATCGGTGCAGGAAAAGTTATGTCATTTCTATATAGTGGCTAGTGAGCGCAAATAGAACAGGACTTTGTCTAGTCGAGGTTTGTTTGTCTCAACTGAACTCATTCTAGGTAACTTAACTAAGTGCAGTGTTACTTTGCTAGTACTTATTTCCGCTAGTATAGTCATTCTTGATTCCTCGAAACTCTTCGCTGGAACTAAACTCTACTCGGAAGAAATTGCTACTGTAATATACATACATATCATCACGCCGAGTCCCTAACGGGGTAGGCAGAGAGAATAGAGCGCCTGTTCTCACTAGACTTACATACCTCTTTCGATTATTCCACATTCATCAGTCGCTTCATACATGCTCGTCGGTCTCGAGTAGTCTTGACGTTCCCGTCTTTGAGTGTCCGATCGATTTGATCTAGGTAGTTGGAGCGCGGTCTTCCTTGTTCTCGTCTTGCTCACTCACTCTCTCTCACTCATATTCTATACATTAATGATCTTATTACATAATATAACCTACATCACAGGCTTCGTCCATCTAAACATGATGTTCACCGCTGGCTTCGACAAACAAAAATCCCAACATTCTTCGTCAAAAGAAATTGGGCTGCAAGTATCTATTGCTGTTAGGTCTATTGTTTATTATATATCTTCATACCTTCGAACATAGGTCCTCAAGGGAGTAGGCAAAAGTGTAACACTATCTTTGCGCCTGAGATACATTGAGACGCTAACGTAATAAATGTCGAATCCGTCGGTCTATACTCCTTTGATATTCTTCTCAAACGTATGCTGGTTTACTCGCGATGATTAACCCCACAGTAAAAGTCAGGGTGAGTTTTATATCACTGGGTTTAAATTAAAGTGTCCCCTGGGTTTCTTGCAATCGACATTGTCCAAGCTACTACTTACTCTGCGGCTTGATACGTAACAGTTTAATGGGCTTTTATGATTAACTTTCTTCATACTCATCCACTTTCTCGTAGCATATTGGGCGTTTAGCCGAGTCATTGTTAGTACCTACACGATACATAAATGAAGTTGATAAATATGTCATATGTATTGTTGTCCAAGAGAGCTGTCTAACAGTTCTTAAGTGGTGAAAATAATACAGAATATATATATTGAGCCGTGGTGGCCGAGTGGGATGTCGCGTGCGTGCGAGTCGTTGCAACACGATATTGCAAGTTCGAACCCCGACTGTAACAAATAATTTTCTGACCTTAAATACATTGATTAGTCACACTGGGGGCTTTACGGTGAAGGAATACTCCATTGGAAACCTGCATACGTTTGAGAAGAAATTCAAAGGCGTTTGTATAGCCATGTCAGTCAGTCCATGGCTGTATCTAAATGTTCGCCTAACTGTACCTAAATCTTGTACAGTCACAAGTAAAAGTATCAATCTGGTAGTAACCAGGCAGATACCCAAGTTACTTAACTTATAATCGGAAAGTGAAATAATGCAATTTAATTGTAATGTATGCAGTAATCAGCACCCAAATCAACAAACCGAATGATAACTTATGTATGAATTAAATTTAAACTACTTGCTACTTTTTAAGTAAATAGATAGGTATATTGTTATTTAAATTAAGTAATTCTAATCTAACTAAATGGTTTATTTAAATTAATCTGTGTAAGTGATTATGCATACATACATATATGTATCTTAATTGTCTTTCAAACGGAAGTAGTGCAGAAAAGTCTATAGATACATTATGAAAAGAGAGTATTACACCTCTGCCGACCCCTACGGAGGCCCTCTAACAGGTCCCCCTAAAGTTTGATATATCCAAAAATGTTGCCAATTGGGCTTATCTATAAAATGGTTTGTATAATTTTATACAAACCATTTGGCATTTGCCAAGGCGTAAAACTCACTATTGTGAAGATCGCTATGGATACTAGTAAAAGTATTCAGGTACAAATTAAGTAGAAACGCGGAAATATTTATCAGGCTATCAGTTTCACCGTGGAAATACGAGGAAGTATTAATGTTAATGTACCGACGTTTCGGTATGACGATCGCGGTAGAAATCTATGATTTTCTTTGAAATAATACTCTGTTTAATAATGTATATTTTGATTACCCTTCTATGTATAGAGGGAAAATTTATATAACGACGTTAGGTATTTAACAACATACGAAATACAACTAGAAATGAGCTAATTACCTAATTCTTAGGTGAACTTACTGGCCTTTGTCTGATTAAATACACATATGTGTAAAAAACAATAATTGATTTAATAACTTTTTAGGTATATCCCAGTTCTGGACTGATGACTATAAAGCATTTGAACAAGTTTACGGCAAAACTTCGGACAAGGACATTTACGGTGAGATGCTACCAGCCACAGTCAGCTTTGACGGCACCATCAAAGCGAGAGCGACTGATAAAAAGGAAAAGTATTTACTTAGCAATGACCCAGATGCGTATAGCTCCGGTACTCGCTATGGCAACATAGTCAAACAATCTGTCAGCTTGGGAAAATCAAAGAAACCACCTAAGTCATACAGTTTTATAAGCAATGAAAACTCTAAGCCTATAAGCCGCGAAACAGACCCTGAAACGTACAACTATTTGAGACATTTGGAACAATACCAGCACGAGAACAAAGAAAATAAAAAGATCGACTTTCCCAAGAGTTTAAGTGGCTTCCAAGCCGTCAGCCCTGAAACTGACCCAGACGTATACGACTACTTGGGACACTTGCATAATCACCAGAAAGAGAAAAAAGAAGTTCTGAAATCAGAGTTCCCAAAGAGCATTGGAGGTTTTAGGCAAAATTTTAACTACGATGGTAAGAGTCCTGAAGAGACTGAAGGCTTCAAGAGTATCCAGGACATTTTGGATGCTCACGAGGCTAATCAAGGCGGTCCCGTGGATAGCGAAGAAGACAAAATGAGATATCTAAATAATCGCAAGCCTGACATAACTAACGTGAAGCCTCTCAGGGTTCATAATGAGTTCAAAGTCAGGTGTCAGACCGGAAGGTGCAGGAAAAGAGCCGCTAATTCCTATCGCGTTCGTACCAACCCTTATTTGAGAACAGTTAAACATAGGACTGTCAATTATTGACATTCTTAGTTCTAATTGTTTTGTTGTTAATAAGAAAAATGTAATAATTAAAATACTGATAATAATTATTATTGGAGTGCAAATAGAAATATTATTTATGTACATAATTTATTACACTAAGACGGACTTATAATGTAGGTAACAAACGTGGTATTTGTGAGTTCAACGATAGACGGAATAACCTACCTAATAAAATTGACTCCCTAAATTCGTGGTGGGTAGAATCCAACACTAGTAACCTTCTGGCTGGTTCTGTCTGTGTAGAAGACGTGAGTGAGCGTGTATGAAACCACAAACACTAGTTAAGTTAGACTTTCTTGACTGACATTTTGTGGCCAATGATATCTTTATGTAACATAATTGGTACATTAAATTATTTATTTAAAATTTAACGATACTGCATTCAACCGTAGTTGTCTATATTTTGTTAAGTTTAAATTAAATAAAGACCGTAATACAATATAATAGTTTATTATTTATTATTTTATTGTACTTAATCTTAATAGCTTTGCAAATAATTTCCCTCAAATTTTCCGAATGAAAATTTGTGAAAACTACGGCAAATGTTACTCATAGTTCTTCTCTTACGCTATAAATACTTGATAAAGACACTGTTAAAGAATCAACTTAAAGCACGCGAATAACTTCTGTTTTTGTTCAATTGTCTAATAAAGATAGTCAAAATATTGCGTCCTCATTTTGACTTTGATCAGAAGACAATTGATACCCAACATGCAACCTTGAATGTTAGGCCATTTGCATCTCCATGCAATATCTCAGTAGCCTAGGTCAGAAGTATTGCTATTTATTAGTTCAAATATTGTTAGTATACTGTGCTTTTAGCCAGCCATGTTATATTGGTAGTAGGTAGGAGGTAGTATTTATCAATAATATTCCCAGCTGATAGCTGATCTCATAAGAGATTTCAATAGATGAAGTTAGGGTTGGTGTCACTCTGACGTCCATTTGCGACAGGGTTGGCTAGCTGGCGACTCCTGCGCTTGCTCTCCTCGATGCTCTGCAGCAGGAAGGGCGGCGCCGCCTGGCGCTCCTGCCGGATGTCCAGCTCTCGGGTCAGCTCCTCTACGAACTGCCCGCCCGTCTGCCTGAAGGAATACTTGGCTTAATTACATAGACAAATACTTTTGGCCGGCGAGCATGCATGAAGAGATTGATGAATGTGGATGAAGCAAAAGAGGTCTGTAAGTCTTGAGAGAACCGACGCTCTACTCTATCTGCCTACGCCGTGATGGACTCGGCGTGATGATAATATACAAAGACTTTTCGACTAACACCTTAATGGTGAGTTGGAACATATTGTCACTTAAACTTTTGTGTGATGAGCATATAACTCATTGGTACAGTCGGGATTTGAGCTTGCAACCTGACGAACTGAAACAGGTCTGCAAGTCTAAAGAACTGGCGCCCCACTTTCTCTGCTTACCGAGAGACTCGGCGTTACGGTATGTATGTATCTATTTATAAGTAAGGAAGGCCACGTTCCAACTACCTGGATCAAATAGATCGGACTCTGAAGGACGGGAACGTTAAGAGTACTCGAAACCGACGAGCATGTATGAAGAGACTGATGAATGTGGACGAAGCGAAAGAGGTATGTAAGTCTAGAGAGAACTGGCGCTCTATACTCTCTGCCTACCCCGTTAGCGACTTGGCGTGATGACATGTATGTATGTATGTATTTATAAGCTATATATCACGTATATATAAGCTATATATTATATATCACCTATTGAAAATCTAGTTTAAGGCTATGCGGGATAGAACCAGACGGCCTGTATACAGGCAATCTAAATAATACATCCTCACACCTTCCCACAAGGGGTAGGCAGAGGTGAGTACCCACACAACCACTTTCCGCCAGAGATATATTTTAGGTGCCAACGTGATAGATGGCGAGTCCATCGCCGTTACTCAAGCACAACTATACATACGCCTTTGAATTGCTTCTCAGACGTATGCAGGTTTCCTCTCGATGTTTTCCTTCACAGTAAAGCTCGTGGTGTGTCTAATCAATGTACTTAAGTTAAGAGAAACTCATTGGAACAGTCGGGATTCGAAGTTGCAATCCGCAGGCAATAACCTCTCGGCAACCAGGCAATGTAAATAATAATAACAATGATATTGTACCCCGCCGCGTATGTTAAGTTGTCCTATCTATTTGAGAATTGATAATATTCGTTATCAAATGTATTGGGTAATGTTATCAATCTGAGTAAACACGATAGATCATAGCATTATCTACAGAGAAATATATTTGTGCGATGTACAAGTAATATCATCTCTGTGATCTAAATATAGATAAAATAAATAAATACCTGGGACAATTCCACACAAATTTACCTAGCCCCAAATTAAGCAAAGCTTGTGTTATGGTAACTAGATAACGATATATTTACTTATATAGATAGATATATACATAAATACATAGGACATCCAAGACTAACGTACAAATAGTCGTGTTCATCACACAAATATCTGTCCTCAGCGGGATTCGAACCCGCGAGCTCAAGTTTCGCAGTCCAGACGTCAGGAGCTCTAACCACTAGACCAGACGGTCGTCTGGAACTCTAAGGTAACATCTTGCATTGCATGTATAGTCATGCTTGAGTAACGGCGCTAGACTCGCCATCCGCCACGTTGGCACTTAAAAACTATACCACTGTCGGATAGCGGTTGTGTGAGTACTACCTATTCGCCTCTGCCTACCCTTTCAGGGACCCTTGTGGCGTGAGGTTATAAATATGTAGGTACTTACTGAGTGAACTTTAAATTTGCTTACAACATTAACCCGTTTACAAAGCCCGCCGTGTTTGCCGCGCGTTTTTGTAAAGGCGTTTGTACACAAAATTCATCTACATATGTATGTGTAGGTACTCTGCGGTTTGCATACATTTACATACAACTCGTGTTTGAATATCTTTACGCTATCCTACAAGGGTCATTGAAGGGGTAAGCAGAGGTGTGCAGCTAGTACCCCTGTGTTTAATTCTAACATATTATTCTACACTTAAACCATTCACTTCAATCACTATGTTTGATGATTCTTAGCGTGCAGAGGGCAGATAGCTACTTTGTTTTGAGACGACTAAATGCGTAGGGAACATTTATTTAAAATAACCAAAGTAGCAAAAGAAAGTGTGGTAAATACCTTATATACTGAGCGTATAGACTATGTACTTATACGTACATAGTCTAGCTTATACGTACATAGTACGTATAGCCATTTTCCATCCGTTAACCGAATGATTTCTTGCTTTACAATGCAGAAACATAATTACGAATCCTAACCTAACCTTATTTTACTATGGCCAGTGGCGTAGCTACTGGAGGGCTAGACGGGGCCGTGGGCCGGCGCCCCCAAGCTCAGGGGGGCCCTCGGACGAATCTTGAGTACGTCGAATCTTGAGTACGTCGAATCTTGAGTACGTCGAATCTTGAGTACGTCGAATTCGGAAAACGACGAATACGGAACTAATGATTTTGAATAGTTTAGGGGCCCCTAGTTATTTTTTGCCCCAGGGCCTTTGGTTACCTAGCTACGCGACTGGCGTTAGTAGTTAATTGATCTGTTTATTTGTTAGTTTGTATATAAAGTAGTGAGTTGAGTAGGAAGGCTCTAGTGGAGTGACGAACCGCTCGTGTCCCCGTTGGCTCTCGATGTCATTGTCTTGTCCCATGTACATGGAGTACCCGCGTCGGGACAGCTCTTCTTCAGGGACTAAGGCCGGGTTGTGGAACGCGTGGTTCTTGTCCGAATCCATCTTCAGCTTCCTGAAAATATTACGAGCTGTGCTTTAACTATAAGTAGCAAGGTTCGAGTCCAGCCCAGCTCCCTAACTAGCGTATTAGCAACACTTTTGGCCGAACCCACAAAGATTACCCCAAAATACCCTTAGCAAATCTAGATTCCTTCTCATAGTACTATGTACATGCAGAAAAATCCGCGTTCTATGTATATCTATCCATACGAGAGTTCAACCTACAGGAGACTATGTGCACGCGTGTACTATGCGGCTGTTTTGATACAGTATTCATCAAATTGCGCGAAATTCATCTCAGAAGAGGTATTAGGAAGACAATACGTTTGTTTGCTAAAAACACATCAGGCTAAGTTCTTGTCTTTCCTTTGTATCTTCCGTTAAGCAGTAAATTACCCTGCTTGACATTTTAAGGCCCTAATCCTCGATCGAGGCGTATCAGTTTGTCTGAGAGTTCTCACTTAAAGTTAAAATAAGTTTACAAACTTAGATATATTTTCGTGTGATATTAGATGTGATCGGCATATGCTAGTACAAAGTATACTCACTGCACCCTGATCCGTCCAGCTGCATGCATCTCTTCGACCTTCTTGCGCAGTTCAGTGACCTTCGTGTAGAGTACAGCGACTGCTATAACCACTGCCACCAGCACACTTGATAGCACGCTCGTTACTATTATCAAGTTCTGATCCTGAAACCAAATCAAGAAGCCTTTAACAAAATATCTTTAACTGGTTTGCGCATCAATAAAGTTATGTAACCCGAATTGTCTAAGCATAGCAAATGCTATGGTTAGTTGAGGCTCAGCTGACTTAAGTGGTTTGTAATGCGTCTATTAATGCATGCGTATTCATGCATGAATTCATGCTCTTTCCAAAAGGGTATGCAGAGGTGAAATTACTTTTTCAAAGGAGTTATAGGCCGATGGTAAATTCATCCGAAGTCCTCCGTTATTGGGAAAAAGCTCGTTCTTGGTTAGTCTTTGAATTAATACTATCTTGATTAATTTCTTAAAATCTTATTCCTCCCTTCCTCTTGTCTTGGAGACCTATTATAGTCAGGGTTCCGTGGCATTCTTTCCCGTACTAACACTATTGTTATGCCACTGTTTTGGTACCAATTTCATTATATCCCAATATAACAGCGAACACTCTACACTTACAGCCCTCTTTCACTTCAGTTCCTACATTCGTCAGTCTCTTCATACTCTCTTACCGGTTTCAAATATTGTTGAGGTCTTGAGGATCACATCTTTGAGAGATTTTATCTAAGTAGGAAGTTTCATTACAAAGGCTTTATTACCTAGCCTACCTTATTATTTACGGTATTATATAGATATGTGTATATACTCCAAAAAGATAGGTATTTGAGCCGGAAGAGTAGCATACCTATACGAAACGTCCAGACTGACTGAGTAAAACGTAAACACGAAAGTTGATATGCATACATAATCATTTCCACGAAATTGTGAATGTTTTGATTGCAATCTAGGTAATTATTGATAACAGGAAAGTACGTTGCTCAATTTGACAATATTATTCGAACAATTCGAACATTGCTTGAAAAATTAAGGTAAGTGAATGTACATAGCTTTTGGTGATTTTTTTTATACATCGAGAGAGCAAACAAGCATATGGCGCACCTGGTTGGTTATAAAATATAATAATATAAAAAAAAAACTATTTTAAAATTAAATTTGTACTAGGTACAACGGGTTTGTTTGCCACATGGATCTGGTTGGTTATAAATTATAATTATTAAAAAAAATACAAATTGTATTTTAAACTTAAATTTGTATTACAACGGGTTTGTTTGCCACATGGAAAAGAGAAGAGAGTTCTGGTATGACAACAGACAAATGTCACTTAAGACAAGTTTATCTCGATGCCCCATCTTCTCAAGAAAATGGTATAAGTGGTAACTTGGTGTTTCAAAACATACACACATATATGTATCTTTAGTTCCCTGCCGATATAATAAACTCCTAACTGAACCTAACTTCATGCGGTTTTCACCAAAAGGCAGAACATTCTAGAACAAGGTTTAAGTGTATAATTTGTTAAGATTTTGTGTAAACATTTTTTTATACAACAAGAATGGCAAACAAGCATACGGTCCACTCTATGGAAAACGGCTACCGCTGCCTATTTACGCTTACAATACTGAATTGTTACTACAAGAAAATATTTTGATGCTTAAGTTATCAATTGCATCCTAAGGTGTTTATTTCGCAATAAACTATTTCGACAAAAGATAAAATTCCTTCAAATGTTTGATAGCGCTTGTATATCTCGTGTTATCTATGGTTATTCATCACGGCTATACCTACTATTTCCCCTATAAATATTGCTTAAAAGAAGTCAAGGATAAGATTACATTAATTCCCTAGGAAGTTGTATTGTTATATGAACGGTGCCCTGAGGTTTCACTCGAAATTTGATTTCGAAGGTAGATTTTTTCAGGAACATATACCCAAATTTCATCCTATTTATAATATTAGAAGGTCAGATTTCGTTAACGACCTCGTCCACATCTAAGACGGAAATGAAAAACCATTCGAAACTTTCGAGAATGTACGAAGAAACAGATGACCGTGTATGACGCGAAGGAGGTCTAGAGATAATCGAGGTCTATGGAAAAAACACACCCAAAAATCGAGGGTTTTCAAAAATAGAAGCGAATTTTATAATAAAAATACACGCAGTAAACATACAGCACACATGAAATTGTAATACCTAAATTCAGATTAACAAAAACTTCAAACAAACAAACAAAAACAAAGTCATTTATTATAAATAGAATACGCTTTTACAACAAGTAGCCAGTCTTTTCTTTTATTCAGGTTGTACACTGCAGTGAATCGCGTGAGTGAATCACTTCAGGAGAAATGCAATTAATCATTGTTTAACTTCTGTCTTATCGGTCGTTATATGTTATTAACTTTACCGTAAGTCATATTTATACATGTATGTTGCTTCACTTGTGAGAAAGGCACTAGATAAGCCCTGCGGTTTCACCCGTGTCCCCGCTCAAACTTGAGCATTCGTGTTTTTTTTGTGGTATCAAACGTAGGTAATCCTATGTAATCCAGTTAAAAATCTTTATCTGTGCCAAATTCTGCAGTTCTTGTGTGTGGTGGACTGAGTCACAAACATCCACATATTCACATACATATCATCACGCCGAGTCCCTAACGCGGTAGGCAGAGAGTATAGAGCGGCAGTTTTCTCTAGACTTACATACTCTTTCCCTTCGTCCACATTCATCAGTCTCTTCATACATGCTCGTCGGTTCCGAGTACTCTTAACGTTCCCGTCCTTGAGCGTCCGATCGATTTGATCCAGCTAGTTGGAACTATATGCACAAAGCTTCGCATTTAACATTAGTAAGATTAGAAGTTTTATTTTAGTAGAGCTCAATAGATTTGTTTTTAGTATAACAGACGGCTGATGAGCGTCTGAAGGTATCACTCAGGAAATAAAGGAGGAATGGTATTTTTCGGTCATAGATTTAATGTCTTTATTATATCCTCACGCCCCACAAGGGTCCCTAAAGCGGGAGGCAGAGGTGTATAGGTATATCCCACACACCCACTTTCCACTTTCTGTCCTATCAGATATTCACTTTACTGCAGCGATATATTCGCAATATGATGACTTTTAGAACTGTTCTATTGACATCCTGTATATATGTACAAATACAGCCAGTGCTCACTGCATGTACTACGACAGTGTTCACGCTTGTCAGTCAAATGGGTATAGAATATAGATTATTAGCCGGAGCACTATGACTCATCACTACCACAAATCAATGCGCATTGATAGCTATTCATGATACTATTAGAGACCCTCTTTTGGCTAAGTTTATGAGCAAATTTGGTCGTTTATTTTCGTACCACGGTCTTAGATAGACATATCATCACGCATAGTCCCTCACAAGGTAGGCAGATAGAGTGCTCTTTATCCTTCCATACTTATTTCGCTTCATACACATTTAAAATTTTAATTGTAATTTTTGTGTGTCACGGGCGCTTCTATTTGACAATAGACAATATATTAAACATATATATTAAACAAATATATTCCAAACATTTAGATGTTTGGAAAACTGCAGACGCCTAAATAGAGGATAAAGATGCGTATATAATTGTCATGCTTGAGAAACGGTGACAGACTCATATGTCACGCTTAAGCTGAATACACATCGACGGTATTGAAAACGTAATGATCACAAGTAAATTGATTGAATGTTGCGAGCGTATTCTTATCGTAGGCACATATCGATCTACCTCCCTTTTTTATTTCTATGATATTTATTATGTCAACAGTATCTACTTTTAACTAGTAAAATCTATAATTCTTCAGTCAATAGAATCTATTTTTGATTATAAATAACAGTCAAACGAATATTCCAAAAGTGCCGTATCTATCCGTGTCGAATTCGAATCCAACTCGGTCGACCTTAGCATTCGTGGTTCTTTTAACCGCAAATTTGCAATCTAATGCACTATATTAAGGATTCGGTCAAAATCACATTAGACTAGGGATTTGGCGTTATACTCTCTGCCTACCCCATGAGTAACAGCGTGATTATACGTACGAATATGTTCCTTCGTTCTGTAAGCACGATAAAGATGCCCCTAATGACGTGTTAAGTGATGTCATTAGTTGATTGTCTAAGTTAGACCAAAGTAATGCAAAACTCACCATGGCTATAACGTATCAAGTGGACGCATGTTAGAAACGACACTCACGACGGCTCGTGGAGGACTGGCTGTTATCAGGCGAGATACGAATTGATAGCGTTGATCTCGCTCGGTGTTCTTATCAGTAATTTTTAGTAGGTCGTTATTGGAAAATGGATTCGTCGACTGATCAATTATAGCCGAAATTTTAGCTTTAATACATAAGAATACGAATGCATCTGGAAGGTGCAGCAGTGTGGTCTGCAAATTCCATCTTGGAATCTATAGATTTCTACTAATCGTTATATTGACTATGATCAACATTTCGAAAAAAAAAAAAAAACAAAAAAAAAAAATCTAAATTTACGCAAGTGAAACCGAGGGGCGGGTAGTGTTTTTTGTGCTCTTACGTGAATAAAATACTTTTTATCAGATTCGCTTTGACCCAACGCAGTAAATCACAGGCTATAATGAGAATAATTAACTAATTAATTATTGATACACTAAGGAAGTCTTGATATTAAGCCGTTTATATTATCATACCATCTTGATTAGTTTTGCACTAGCTTGGCTTTTTTATTTTAAATATTTTTTTATACAATATTTATATCTTTGCAAAGCCTCCCAACTCTGCACCAATAAGTTTTCCTAAACTGAATATATCATCATCCCTCATATATACTCACCGGTTTTGAGTACTCTTGACGTTACCATCCTTCCCTGCCTTAAAAATGGGTAGAATACCATTAAGTTGCTTTAGACTATAGAAAAGAAGAGTAAAGAAAGATTGACGAAACAGATATGAAATGCGAAAGTGTGGAAAAAGCGGCAGAAGACGTTCCAATTATCTAGATTTGATCTAGATTCTAGACTTAAGAATTAGAACGTCAAGAGTACTCGAAACAGACGAATATGTATAAAGAGACTGATGAATGTGGAGCGAAAAAGGTATATATAAGTCTAGAGAGGTAGGGCATAACGGGTTTCCCGTTCGAATTTGGAGCTGCCCGACTGAGGCAGGACCTCCACCTTATAGAAGTTCGTAGCCAAATAACACATTTTTTTGTGCTGTGTTCCTACGCGGTGAATAAGGTTTCCAATAATGAGCTCCTTGGGGAGGGGGGACGATTTTTATATTGTGTTGGCAGCAGAGGATTAGTCCCATTAGGCAACACAGTATAATTCTCCGAACACAGAGTGGCAACGCGCAAATGATACTTCGGTATTGTAAGCGTAAATAGGCTGCGGTGTAACGGGTGAGCCGTATGCTTGTTTGTCACTCTTGTTGTATAAAAAAAAGAGAGAGAACTGGCGTTCTGCTCTTTCTGCTACCTCAGAAGTGACTCGACATTATGATATGCATGTATGTAATAACGTGAGTATTTTAATCAATGAACGTTTTCAAAGGATACTAGTAAAGCCACTAGAGGTTAAGACTACGACGCAATACCTAGCTGTCAATTAGTACAGTAAGGCGCACAAAATGCTCCCTCGACAACAACTAAGTCAATGCTATCTGATACCTTAATTATCTAATCGAACAACAGTGAATGAATGCGGGCGATGGTCACTAATATGTACACATAGATATATTTGTGTTTGAAATGGTGAATTCCTCGACAATTATATGAAAGGTGCTTGAGGAACGGCGCTGGACACCATCTGCCGAGCCATCTGTCAGGTTGGCACCAACCACCAACCAACACTTACTTTCTGCCAGGAGATATATTTTAGTCCTCCTATCCTATCTTCTGGCAGTAAGTAAACGTTGGTTCTACCTAAACACTCCCTTCGGGGACTGGCTGAGAAAATAAATAATAATATTTTGCACGAGCAGTCGCTTGCTAGATTGCAAGTTTGAAACCCGGCTGTAGCAATGGAGTTTTTGCTTACGCTTTTTTTAAGCACAGTGAAGGTGAAGGAAAACCTGGATAAGTTTGATAAGAAATTTAAAGACGTATGTACAGTCGTGCTTGAGTAACCGCGATGGACGGATGGATCTTATGTATGGACCTTAGCACCTATAATATATTTCCGGCGAAATGTGGGAAAACTACCGACCGGCACACCTCTGCTTACATATATGTACAGTATACTTAGTACAGAGAAAAATCTAGTACAATTATGAACATGGAATCATTGAACATGAGGTGTCTGCGATCCGGTCTTGAACTTTCTTTGTTGTAACAAGGGCGTTATAAATATCTGTTCATTATGTGGGTCATTGCTGAGCGCTACCGAGGGAGGTGTGACTTCTGGATTAGCCTTGTCAAGAGTTCGTGTACCAACTCACTCACTTTGCGCAATCGACTTCAAGAATTAAAAAAATTGGTTTTCTTGTAATGAAACCACGAGCTTTTCGATATACATAAACATACATATCAAAACACTGAGTCCCTCCCTGGGTAGGCAGAGAGAGTAGGGCAGTTCAGCCAGTTCTCTCTAGAATTACCTGTTTCGTGTATTATTGTTTTAAAGAGGATAGGAGGAATGTATTGCTAAAGAGGTATGTAAGTCTAGAGAGAACTGACGCTCTAATCTCTCTGTCAACCCGTCAGGGATTCGGGATAACCACATGTATCTCTGTACTATTTTGGACAGTTCCTCACAAATTGTCTCTTACAGTACTTCCAAAGATAGCAAAGCTTGTACTATGGGAATTGGATAAGGACATACATACTTACGTAGAGTAATATGCATGTACATAAGAGGATGCAAATACTCGTGTTCATCCCATAAATATTTGCCCCTAGTTGGAATCGAACTGCGATCTTCAACTTCGCAACCAGGGTCTCTCATCACTAGATTAGACAGCCTCATAAATTTTTAAGTTTTATTTTCCTTACGGTCGTAATTTATCACCAACAACATTCTCACAAGTAATAAAAATCATTAAGCATGTTACAATTAGGACAAATACTATTTAGGAAAAATTAATTATACTCGCCATCTGTCACGTTGGCACCTAATATACCTCTGGCGGAAAGTGGGTGTGTGGGTATTACCTATACACCTCTGCCTACCCCTTCGGGGACCCTTGTGGGAAGGCGTGAGGATATATTATTAATTATAGATCGCTTAAATTTAGAGGGTTTGCCAGAGAAGATATCGAAGGTACTAGGAAAGCATTGGTCGTCCCTGATTATACCTTCAGCAATTCTATGGAGAGCATTGTAGTGAAAGATCCTATTAATGGGAGAGAAACGGCCTTGATGTCATG